>CM057049.1:59508661-59738661 GCA_029948455.1 Solanum rostratum
TCACCAAATATAAAAGGAGCCTGATGCCAAGACTATTACTACTCGGATGCTCGCCTAATATATATTGGCCTAAGGCCAGGACTATTACTACCTGAATGCTCACTTAACTATAACTAGAGGTGCCTAGATTCCTCTCCTTCCATCTGTATGCTAAAAGTTACCAAAGATTGTCTTCCTTAATAAATTTGAACTAGTGAGACCACCCAATTATCAGCTGAAAGTTAGAAATAATGCAATACGGGACGTAGATGTCATGCCCCGACAGGATACCCAAGATGTGGCCGACACCTAGAGACTATTGCTAGTCCGTAAGCGAACCACTTGCCCTCATCACGTCCATTCAATCCAACAACTCTACATATCAACAGAAGTCAAAGCGAGTAAATGGGCTCATCTCATCTAATGTCTCAAATAATATATATAATAATAGAAGGCTAGTAGAAAGAACTAGCTCACAATCTCAACATCAAGGTTCGACTATCATCTATGAGGCCTCTATCACTAATCAAGTTGTGCCAATGACCGACCCATGACTACCATAATCAAAATATAAAACTAGTCTAGTCTAACTCAAAAGCATGATGAAATAAATAATAGTGGATCCTCCAGAGTAAGGGAGGCTCACCAATAAGCTGAATCTTTAACGATGCGCCTATTGACGATCCCTAATCCCTGTATCTGCATCATAAAATGATCCAGCACCGAGTGGCGTTAGTATGTGGAATATATAGTATGTAAAATAGCTGAATGAAACAGAAACTGGTAGAATAATATGAAACAATCATCGACTTAGAACAATCATTAAATCAAATCAAAATGTCATATGTCTATCTATGCAAGAATCAAGAGTAGACAAGTGACCCATCAACCAATCAACCTCATCAATCAAGTCATATTCATGTCAAGGAACTTATCGCATCACATCTCATCTCATCTCGACTCAGAGTACTCAAAGTAGGAACTTCTAGGAGTTTCTCTTATCTGACAACAATCACTTATGAGCCAGTAAATGTACAACAATCAAGCTGATGTTGCCACAACCGTTCCAAACTTGCCTGGTAAGGAACAAATCGAATCCTAGAGGGAAACACAATCAACTAAGCCCTCTAGTGCTTTCAGGGATTTCTAATCAAAAGGGAACCACAATATAGTGTGATGGTTCTAATCCTCACCTACATTTGGCTACGTAGTTTGGCGAGTGCAAGTCGGACTAACTCTTACTCTTTTGGTGCTCGATACTCCTCCCATGACTCAATGCTTATAAGACAATCAATCCAATCAAACCAATCAAATCATAGGGACTTTTAACCCTATCATCACTCAATCTCTTAGGGGCTTTAACCCTTTTATCAATCAATCTCATAGGGGCTTTAACCCTCCCATCAAGGAACATTTCAATTAACGATTCAAGATTTAGAACAATCGTAAGGGTACAATCAAATAGACAAATCAGTGGAGTTCATTTATGGAGACTCACAAGACTATCAAATTCTATAAACTCATCATCATACTCTTATCACAATCACAATCACAATCACAATTGACATCCTCCAATCAAGGCTCTGGACTTAATTCTTAAGTTCATTCGTGTATGCTTTCAAAATTGTCATGTAGGGTTATGCAATTTCCCATGAAAATATTCAATTCAAGAAAATAAGTTTATGATGATCATCAACATAGGAAAACATATGAATTTAATAAGATTTTCAATAAAACCATCAAGAATCATGTATTTAGACTCATTAGACTTTAACCTCTTCTATGACCTTCTACGGGGAATATGAGAGGACAATCTCATGCTTTTAGTTTAGCCTTACATACCTGGGATGAAGCTATCAACAATCACCTTCAAGAATTCCTCTTAAATGCCTCAATCTCAAGCTCTTCTCCTCCTTCTCAAGCCCTAGTCTTGTTAGATTATTAGAAAAGGACTTAGAAAATGGGGTTTTAGACCTTTTTAATGTCAAAACAACCTAATTAGACCGTGTATACAGTTTAGAAGGGGTAGGGAATTGACCAGAATGCCCTTAAAAAAATATAAAAAAATTTCAGCTTCGAGATAGCCTAGTCCGTGACGCGGACTGGTCGCGCACAGTGTATTTTCTCCAAAACTTTTTGAACGGGTTTTTCCAATCTCGTCAAATATTTTTGAAAAAGTATAAGCGTGGGTCCACTACAGAGGTGCGACTCGCCTCCGTCACGCACTCTCACTGTTTTCATTTTTGGGTCAAAAAATTATCTTTTGATCCAGTTGCTCTATAGATCAACGAGACCATTCCCCAACTCAATTTCTCATGCTGATTACAAATCCACTCTCGGATTTTCCAAACGAGCATTGGAAGATGCGTTATGCACATACCCTTCCTCTAGGGGTATTTTGATAATTTTACCGGGCATTACATCATCTCCCCCTTGGGATCATTCATCCTCAAATGATGAGTAAAGGTGGATATCAAGGCATGAATAGACTTAAGACTCATCTCAACATTCAACTCAACCAATCAAACTCTCGACTTCTCATAAATCTCAATCAATTCTATTCAGACTCAAGAATAGGCAATCAAGTCAAGAATATATCAATCAATTTAGTCAAGGGCAAGAAATTTACCTTCGATATTTCTAATCATTTGGCACGAATAGGTTCGGATATTTGGCTTTCATCTCTTCCTTAGTTTTCCATGTGGCTTCCTCAACGAATTGATTTCTCCACGGGACTT
Source organism: Solanum rostratum (assembly GCA_029948455.1). Taxonomy (NCBI): domain Eukaryota; kingdom Viridiplantae; phylum Streptophyta; class Magnoliopsida; order Solanales; family Solanaceae; genus Solanum; species Solanum rostratum. Next base: position 59,511,379 of record CM057049.1, read on the forward strand.
TCATTGAAGCTATCTCTTTGTTTCTCAACTTACGAATCTGACGATCAAGGATATGGACCAGAATCTCTTTGTAGGACAAGCTATCCTTCACCAGTGCTATCAATAGGGATAACCAAGGTAGGATCTCCCAAGCACTTCTTCAACATCGACACATGGAATACCGAATGAATTCCATCTAACTCGGAAGGAAACTTTAACACATAGGCAACCTTCCCAATCCTTTTCACAATATGATATGGTCCCACATAGCATGTACTCAACTTTCCCTTCTTCCCAAATCTCATGACACCCTTCTTAGGTGACACCTTCAAGTACACCCAATCATTTACCTTGAACTTTAAGTCTCTTCTCCTCATGTTGGTGTAAGATTTCTGGCGACTCTGGGCAGTCTTCAGTCTTCAATCTCTCTCTAATGACCTTAACCTTCTCCATCGATTAGTCGACAAGATCAGGCCCAATTAATTCCACTTCTCCAACCTAAAACCACCCAATTTGTAATCTACATCTCCTTCCATACAAGGCCTCATAGGGAGTCAATTGAATGCTTGCATGATAACTGTTGTTATATGCAAATTCAATCAATAGTAGGTGATTATCCCAATTTCCCTTGAAATCAAGAACACAGACTCTCAACATATCCTCTAATGTCTGGATTGTGCGCTTTGCCTGGCCATCTATTTGGGGATGAAAAGTTGTACTCAGGTTCACTTTAGTACCCAATTTGTTTTTGAAACGATCTCCAAAATCGGGAGGTGAATTGAGCTCCTCTGTCTGAGATGTTGGATAAGGGAACTCCATGCAACCTCAATATCTCTGGAATGTACAACTCGGCGTACTCCTCCGCAGTGTTGGTGGTCTTAACTGCTAAGAAGTAAGCCAATTTGGTCATCCTATCCACAATCACCCATATCGAGTCATGTTGCTTTCGAGACCCCGATAGACTCGTAATGAAGTCCATATTATTTATCTCCCACTTCCGTTCAAGAATCTCAAAGTTCTGAGCCAATCCACATGGCCTTTGATGCTCAACCTTTACTTGCTTGTAGTTCGGGCACTTTGAAACGAACTCAGCAATATCCCTCTTCATTCCACTCCACCAATAGACTTCTCTCAAGTCGTGGTACATCTTGGTGGAGCCATGATGGATGGAATATATAGTGCTATGGGCTTCAAACATGATTCTATCTCGAATGCCATCCACCTCCGGAACACACAATCTACTCTAGTATCTCAACACTCCATCTTCCCTCTTGGAGAAAACCATTACTTTCTATTTGTGGATAGCCTCCTCCAATCGGAGTATGACTGGATCTTGGTCCTGCTTTTCTTTCACCTCAGCCACTAAGGACGAAGCAGACCCATTATGAACATTAACTCCTCCCTCATTATTCTCCTTACGTTAGACTCCCAATCGAGCCACTCGATTCACTTCTTTAGCTAGCTCCTTCTTTCCTTCCTCAACATGGGTTGTGCTACCTATTGAAAACCTGCTAAGAGGTCAACAACAACGTTAGCTTTACCTGGGTGGTAGAGAATGCTCATGTCATAGTCCTTGAGCAACTACAACCATCTTCTCTGTCACGGGTTGAGCTCTTTCTAACTGAAGACATACTACAAGCTTTTGTGGTCAATGAACATATCCACATGCACTCCAAATAAGTAGTGGCGCTAGATTTTAAGTGCAAACACCACTACTGCCAACTCAAGATCATGGGTTGGATAGTTCCTCTCATGAACCTTAAGTTTCCTTGATGCATAGGCTATCACTTTCCCTCTTTGCATCAGCACACATCCTAATCCAACCCTCGAAGCATCACAATAGATTACAAAGTCCTCTATCCCATCGGGCAAGGTTAGAACCGGTGCAGTAGTCAGTCTCATCTTTAACTCTTGGAAACTCTTCTGACATTCTTCGGACCACTAAAACTTGACCTTTTTCTGAGTCAATTTAGGCAATGGTGCGGATAGGGAAGAAAATCCATAAACAAATCTGCGTTAGTAGCCTGCCAACCCCAAGAAACTTCTTATGTCAGTCGGAGAGGTCGTTCTGGGCTAGTTCTTAACCGCTTTAATCTTCTGAGCATCTACTCGAATACTATCACCAGAAACCACGTGTCCTAGGGAAGCCACTAATTTAAGCCAAAATTCACACTTCGAGAATGTCGCATACAACTCATGGTCCTTAAGTGTTTGGAGGACTACTCTGAGGTGATTAACATGCTCCTCTTCATCTCTCGAATATGCCAAAATATCAACAATGAATACAATCACAAACATATCAAGATATTGTCTGAATACCCTATTCATCAAGTCCATGAAGGCTGTAGGTGCATTCGTCAACCCAAAGAACATGACCAAGAACTTAAAAGGGCCATATCTAGTCCTAAAGGTTGTCTTTGGAATATCACATTCCCTCACTTTCAACTCATGGTAGCTAGATCTGAGGTCTATCTTTGAGAAACAAAAGGCACCCTAAAGTTGGTCAAACAAATCATCTAATCTTGGAAGAGGATACGTATTCTTTGTGGTGACCTTAATCTTGGAAGAGGATACGTATTCTTTGTGGTGACCTTATTCAGTTTCTTACAGTCAATGCACATTCTGAGGGATCCATCTTTCTTTCACACAAATAGGACAAGGGCCCCCCAAGGAGAAACACTCGGCCTAATGAAGCCTTTTGCTAGCAAATCTTTTAATTGTTCTTTCAACTCAATGGGGGCCATCCTATAAGGTAGAATTGAGATAGGTAGAGTATAGGGAAGAACATCAATCCCAAAGTCCATCTTTCTATTTGGAGGGACTCCGGGTAAATCCTCAGGCAACACTTCAGGAAACACATTCACAATCGGGATTGACTCAAGAGTTAGGAACTTAACATCATCAGCTTTAACTCGCAGAAGGTGATAGATACAACCTTTAGGAATAAACTTTCTAGTCCTAAGGTATGAGATAAACTTTCTCCTAAGTGCTACAAAATCTCCTTCCACTCAAGAACTGGTTCATTCGGAAATTTGAACTTAACGGTTTGGGATCTACAATCAACAGAGGCATAATAGGCGTGAATCCAATCCATGCCAAGGATCAAATCAAAATCAACCATCTCCAACTCAACCAAATCAATAAGAATATCCCTATGATTGATGGACCCTACATAAGATCTATAGATTCTCTCAGCTTGAATAGACTCACCCACTGGAGTAGAAATATCAAAGGGTTCAAAAAGACTCTCAGGGGTTCTATCAAATCTACTAGCCATATAAGGAGTTACAAATGGCAATGTGGCACCAAGATCTATCAAAAAATAACAATCAAAAGTAAAGACTAGAATCTTACCCATCACGACATCTGGGGAGTTTTCTTGATCTTGGCGACTACCCATGGCATACAAATGATTTGTAGCTCTGCTTGCGCCTGATGTAGCACCCCTCTGGTTTTCTCATAGCTGGCGGGGCTGGTGTAGAAGATTGAGCCTGGTCATCCCACTTTGGACAGTCCTTCTGGTAATGATCCGCTCGGCCATAATTATAGCATAAATCACTTCCTTCATGACATCTCCCCAAGTGCATTTTGCGACACTTATCACATGGTGGCATACCATGTGAACCTTGAGCGGTACTAGCTTGTGACTGAGATCCGTGGGTTCTGATATTTTGAGAACTCTGATCATACCTGCCGCTAGACGCAGGTGCACTAGCAGATGATGGTGCTAGGATTCGATTACAATTACCTTTTTTTAAACCTTATGGTCTGATTCTTTGCTCTCTTACGTTTGAACTCTTCCTTATCTAGTTGTCTCTCCTCATTGGCTTGTTGCAGGAACATCATCAATTGCCCAATATCCATATCACTCATAAGAATTGCTCCCCTCCCATCTCTCTTGGGTAATCTATTCAACCCATCAACATACATCCCCATTCTTCCCCTTATATTAGCAACCATGTCCGAAGCACACGAGTGGTTCTGCAATGAGCTCGGTAAGAGGCCCAAGGGACCCGACGACGGTGGGGGAGGCCGGGTAGAATTTTATGGGCTAAGGAACAGGAAACAGGCAATTTTAACACTTTTTTGTGGGTGCTAGCCTACAGATTCTGGTGCTGCATTGGAAGTTTCCTGAAAAATCATACGAGTGGGTTCAAAACTAGATCGGTAAGAGGCCCAGGGGACCCGATGACAATGGGGGAGGCCTAGTAAGATTTTATGGGCCAAGGAATAGGAAACAGGCAATTTCGACACTTTTCTATGGGTGTTAGACCATGGATTCTAGCGCTGCATGGGGTCCCGCGCAAGTTTCTAGAAAATTCATACGAGTGGGTCCGTAATGAGCTCGGATAGAGGCCCAAGGGGCTTGGCAGATACGGGGGTGGCCTGGTAGGGGTTTATGGGCCAAGGAACAAGAAACATGCGATTTTGACACTTTTTTGTGGGTGTTAGCCCATAGATTATGGCGCTGCATGGGGGCCCAGTGCAAGTTTCTCGAAAGATAATATGAGTGGGTCTGCAAAGAGCTTAGAAAGAGGGCTAGGGGGCCCAGTGGTGGCGAGGGAGGCTGGTACGACTTTATGGGCCAATGAATAGGAAACAAGCAATTTTGGCAGTTTTTCGTGGGTGTTAGCCCACGAATTCAGGTGCTGCATGGGGGCCTGGTGCAAGATCCGAAAAAAATCATACGAGTGGGTCCGCAACGAGCCTGGCAAGAGGCCTGGGGGGTCGACGACGATGGTCGAAGTCTAGTAGGACTTTATGGGCCAAGGAAGAGGAAACAAGCTATTTTAGTACTTTTCCGTTAGTATTAGCCCACGGATTCTGGTACTGCATGGCGGTCCAATGCAAGTTTCTTGAAAAACCATACAAGTGGGTCCGCAACGAGCCTAACAAGTGTTCTAGGGGCCCTGCGGCGGCAGTGGGGGTGGGGGGGCTGGTAGGATTTTATGGGCCAACGAACAAGAAACAAGCGATTTCTGCACTTTTCTGTGGGTTTAGCCCATAGATTCTGGCGCTGCATGGGGTCCGGCGCAAGTTTCCTGAAAAATCATACGAGTGGGTCCGTAAGGAGCCCAGTAAGAGGCCCAGGGGGCCCGGTGGAGGCAGGGGAGGCCTGGTAAGATTTATGGGCGAATGAACAGGAAATATGGGATTTCAACATTTTTCTGTAGGTGTTAGCCTACGACTTCTAGCGCTGCATCGGGGTCCGGAGCATGTTTCTCAAAAACATATATGAGTGGGTTTACAATGAGCGCAACAAGAGTCCTAGGGGCCCCGGTGGCAGCGGGGGAGGCCTGGTAGGATTTTATGGGCCAAGGAACAGGATTAGGCGATTCTGCAACTTTTCTGGGGGTGTTAGCTCATGGATTCAAGCATTGCATGGGGGTCCAACCTAGGTTTCCTAAAAAATCATACAGGTGGGTGCGTAACAAGCCAAGCAAGAGACTAGGGGGCATGACGGCGGCAAGGGAGGCCTGGTAGGATTTTATGGGCCATGGAAAAGGAAACAAGCGATTTCAAAATTATTCTGTGGGTGCTAGCCCACGGATTCTAGGGGTGCATGGGGCCGGCGAAAGTTTCCCCTAAAATCATATGAGTGGGTCAGCAACGAGACCGGCAAGAGGCCTAGGGGGCCCGCTGGCGGCGGGAGAGGCCTGGTAGGATTTTATGGGCCAAGGAACAGAAAATAGACATTTTTAGCATTTTTCAATGGGTGTTAGCCCACAGAATTTGGCGCTGCATGGGGGTCCGACACAAGTTTCCCAAAAATTCATATGAGTGGATCCACAATGAGCCCAGCCAGAGGCCCAAGCGATCCGGTGGTAGCGGGGGTGACCTGGTAGGATTTTATAGGCCAAGGAACAGGAAATAGGTGATTTTGGCACTTTTCTGTGGGTGTTAGCCCACGGATTCTGGCGTTACATGGAGGTCCGGCGCAAGTTTCCCAAAACATCTTACGAGTGAGCCCGGCAAGAGGCCCATGGCACCCGGCAGCGGTGGGGTAGGCTGAGTTGGATTTTATGGGCCAAGGAAAAGGAAATAGGTGATTTTGGAACTTTTTTGTGGGCGTTGGCCCACGTTTTCTGGTGCTGCAAGGGGGTCCGGTGCAAGTTTCCCAAAAATTCACATTAGTGGGTCTGCAACGAGCCCAGCAAGAAGCGTAGGGAGCCCGGTTGTAGTGGAGGAGGCCTGATAGGATCTTATAGGCCAAGGAATACGAAACATGCAATTTCGATACTTTTCTGTGGGTGTTAGCCCACGGATTCTAGGGCTACATGAGAGCCCGACACATGTTTCCCAAAAAATCATAAGAGTGGGTCTGTAACGAGCCTGGCAAGAGGCCCGGGGGGCCCGACGGAGGAGGGGGAGGCCTAGTGGGATTTTATGGGCCATGGAACAGGAAATTAGCGATTTCAGCACTTTGCTGTGGGTGTTAGCCCACGGGATTCTGGCGCTGCATGGAGGTCCAATGCACGTTTTGCAAAAAATATATGAGTGGTTCCGCAACGAGCTGGGAAAGAGGCTAAGGGGGCCCTACGGTAGTGGGGGAGGCCTGTTAGGATTTCATGGGCCAAGGAATAGGAAACATGCGATTTCGACACTTTTCTAGGGTATTAGCCCACAGATTCTAGCGCTGCATTCCGGTGCAAGTTTCCCAAAAATCATACGAGTGGGTCCGTAACGAGCCCGATAAGAGTCCTTGGGGGCCTAGCAGCGACGGGGGAGGCCTTATAGGATTTTATGGGCAAGGAACCGGATACAGGCGGTTTCGACACTTTTCTGTGGGTGTTGTTAGCCCATGGATTCCGGCACTGCATGGAGGTTCGGTGCAAGTTTCCCGAAAAATCATATGAGTGGGTCCGGAATGAGTCCACAAGAGACCTAGGGGGCCTGGCGACGGTGGGGCAAGCCAGGTAGGATTTTATGGGCCAAGGAAATGGAAACAAGCAATTTCGACACTTTTCTATGGGTGCTAGCCCATGGATTCTGGCGCTGCATGGGGTCCAGTGCAAGTTTTCTAAAAAATCATACGAGTGGTGCTGCAACGAGCCTGACAAGACGCCTAGGGGCCAGGCGATGGCGGTGAGGCCTATTAGGATTTTATGGGCCAAGGAACAGGAAATAGGCAATTTCGACACTTATCTGTGGGTGTTAACCCACGGATTTTGGCGCTTCATCAATGTTCAGCGGAAGTTTCTCGAAGGATCATATGAGTGGATCTGCAACTAGCCTAGAAAGCAGCCTAGGGGGCCCGGCGCCGGCAGGGGAGGCCTGGTAGGATTATATCGGCCAAGGAACAGGAAACAAGCGATTTCGACAGTTTTCTGTGAGTGTTAGCCCACAGATTCTAGCGCTACATGGGGCTCTAGCGCAAGTTTCCTGTAAAATCATACGAGTAGATCCGCAAGGAGCCCGGTAAGAGTCCCAAGGGGCCCGACTGTGGCGGGGGAAGCCTGGTAGGAGTTTTAGCGCTAAGGAACAAGAAACAAGCCATTTCAACACTTTTCTGTGGGTGTTAGCCCATGGATTCTGGCGCTGCATGGGGATCCGACGCAAGTTTCCTGAAAAATCAAACGAGTGGGTCCGCAACAAGCCCGACAAGAGGCCTAGGGGGCGGGGCTGCAGCGGGGGATGCCTGGTAGGATTTTATTGGCCAAAGAACAGGAAACAAGCAATTTCAACACTTTTGTGGGTGTTAGGCCATGGATTCTGGCGCTGCAATGGGGTCCAACGCAAGTTTCCTGAAAAATCATATGAATGGGTCCGCAACGAGCCCGACCAAAATCCCAGGGGGCCCAGCGATGGTGGGGGAGACCAAGTAGGATGTTATGCATCAACGAACAGGAAACAGGCGATTTCGTCACTTTTCTGAGGGTGTTAGCCCACAGAATCTGGCGCTACATGGGGATTTTGTGTAATCTTTCCAAAAAACCATATGAGTGGGTCCGCAACGAGCCCTGTAAGAGACCGAGGGATCCCAACTGCTGCGGGGGAGGCGTGGTAGGAATTTTGGGCCAAAGAATAGGAAACATGCAATTTTGACACTTTTCTATGGGTGTTAGCCCACGAATTCTGGCGCTGCATCGGGGCCCAGCATAAGTTTCCCAAAATATCATACAAGTGGGTCCATAAGGAGCCCAGCAAGAAGCCCAAGGGGCCCGGCGACACCGAGGGAGGCCTGGTAAGATTTTATTTTCCAAGGAAAAGGAAACAGGCGATTTTGATAATTTTCTTTAGGTGTTAGCCCACGGATATTGGCGCTGCATGGGGTGCAGTGCAAGTTTCCCAAAAGAATATACGAATGGCTCCACAATGAGCTTGACAAGAGGCCCAGGGGCCGAGCGGCAGCGGGGGAGGCCTGATAGTATTTTATCTGCCAATGAATAGGAAACAATCGATTTTAGCACTTTTCTATGAGTGTTAGCCCATATATTCTGACGCTACATGGGGTCCAGAGCAAGTTTCCCAAAACATCATACGAATGGGTCCGCAACAATGGCGTCGGGGGAGGTCTGGTAGGATTATATGGGCTAAAGAATCGGAAAATGGTGATTTTGGCACTTTTATGTTGGTGTTAGCCCATGGATTCTGGCACTGTATGGGGGTCCGACGCAAGTTTCCTAAAAAATCATATGAGTGGGTCTGCAACGATTCTTCAAGAGGCCTAGGGGGTCTGGCGATCGCGGGGGAGGCCTGGTAGGACTTTATGAGCCAAGGAACATGAAAGAGGCGATTTCGACACTTTTTCTATGGGTGTTAGGCCATGTATTCTAGCACTGCATGGGGGTCCAACACAAGTTTCCTGAATACTTGTACTAATGGGTTTGTAACGAGCCCGATAAGGCGCCCAAGGGTCCCGACGGCTGCGGGGGAGGTTTGGTAGGAATTTATGGCCAAGGAACAGGAAATAGGCGATTTCAGCACTTTTCTATGGGTATTGGCCCACGAATTCTGTCGCTGCATGGGGGTCCGGCACAAGTTTCTTGAAAAATCATACGAGTGGATCTGCAACGAGCCCGACAAGAGTTCCAATGGGCCCGGCTATGGCGGGAAGGCCTGGTAGGAATTTATGGGCCAAGGAACAAGAAACAACAATTTCAGCATTTTTCTGTAGGTGTTAGGCCACGGATTCTGGCGCTACATAATGGTCTGGCGCAAGTTTCCTAAAATATCGACGAGTGGGTCCACAACGAGCTTGGGAAGAGGCCCGGGGGACCGACTGCTGTGGGGGAGGCATGGTAGGAATTTATGTGCTAAGGAACAGGAAACAAGCAATTTCAGCATTTTCTATGGGTGTTAGTCCATGGATTCTGGCGCTGCATCGGGGTCCAGTGCAAGTTTCACAAAAAGGCCATACGAGTGGGTCCGCAACGAGCCCTGCAAGAAGCTCAAAGGTCCTGGCGGTGGCTAGGGAGGCCCAGTGGGATTTTATGGGCCAAGGAACAGTAAACAAGCGATTTTGGCAATTTTTTGCGGGTGTAAGCCCACAGATTCTGGCGCTGCATGGTGGTCCGACACAAGTTTCTCGAAAAATGATATGAGTGGCTCCGCAATGAGCCCGGCAAGAGGCCCAATTTCGGTGAGGGAGGTTTGGTAGGATTTTATGGGTACGGAAACAGGGACACAGGCAATTTTGGCACTTTTGTGTGGGTGGTAGCCCACGGATTCTGGCGCCGCATTGAAGTCCAATGTAAGTTACCCAAAATAACATACGAGTGGGTCCGCAATGAGCCTTGCAAGAAGCCCAGGGGGCCCGACGACAGTGGTGGAGGCCTTGTAGGATTTTATTTGCAAAGGAACAAGAAACAAGCGATTTTAGCACTTTTCTTTGGGTGTTTGCCCACGGATTCTCGCGCTGCGTGGGGATCCGGTGCAAGTCTCCAAAAAATCATACGAGTTGATTTGCAACGAGTCTAGAAAGAGGCCCAGGGGGCCAGGTGGTGGCGAGGGAGGCTTGGTAGAATTTTATGGGCCGAGGAACTGGAAACAGGTGGTTTCGGCACTTTTCTGTGGGTGTTAGCCCACGAATTCTGGTGCTGCATGGGGTTCGGCGTAAGTTTTTAGAAAAATCATACTAGTGGGTCCGCAATGAGCCCGGCAAGAGGCTAGAGGACCCAGCGGCGGCGGGGGAGGATTTGTAGGATTTTATGCGCCAAGGATAGGAAACAGGCTATTTCAACACTTTTATGCGGTATTAACCCATAGATTCTAGTGCTGCATGGGCGTCCGACACAAGTTTCCAAAACAATCATACGAGTGGGTCCTAAACGAGCACGACAAGAGGCCTAGGGGTCCCGGCGATGACAGGGGAGGCTTGGTAGGAATTAATGGGCCAAGGAATAGGAAACAAGCGATTTCAACACTTTTCTATGGTTGTTAGCCCACAGATTCTGGCTTTGCATGGGGTCCAACGCAAGTTTCCTGAAAAATCATCTGAGTGGTTATGCAACGAGCCCGACAAGAGGCCATGGGGTCGTAGCGTTGTCAGGGGAGGCCTGGTGGGATTTTATAGGCCAAGGAACAGGAAATAAGCGATTTTGGCACATTTTTGTAGGTGTTACACCACGGATTCTGGCGCTAAATAGGGGTCTAACGCAAATTTACCAAATAAACATACGAGTGGGTCCACAAGGAGCCCAGCAAATGTCCTAGTGCTCCCGGCGGTAGCGGGGGAGGTCTGTTAGGACTTTATGGGCCATGGAACAGGAAACATGCGATTTAAGCACTTTTATGTGGGTGTTAGTTAGGCCACAGATTCTGGCGCTGCATCAGGGTCTTGTAAAAGTTTCTCAAAAAATCATATGAGTGGGTCCGCAATAAGCCCGGCAAGAAGTCCAGGGGGCTCGGTGGCGGGGGGGGAGGCCTGGTAGGGTTTTATAAGCCAAGGAACAGGAAACACACGATTTTAGCACTTTTCTATGGGTGTTAGAGCGCGGATTCTGGCGCTGTTTGAGGGTCCGGCGCATGTTTCCTAAAAAATCATATGAGTGGTTTCACAACAAGCCCAGCAAGAGGTGTAGGGTGCGTGGCTACGCCGGGGGAGGCCTGGTAGGAATTTATTGGCCAAGGAACAGGAAACAGGCGATTTCGATACTTTTCTGTGGGTGTTAGCCCACGGATTCTGGCACTGCATGGGGGTCCGCTGCAAGTTTTCTGAAAAATCATATGAGTGAGTTCATATCTAGCGTGAAAATACTCACAGGGTGCCCAGCGGTTGCATGGGAGGCCTGGTAGGATTTTAAGGGCCAAGGAACAGGAAATAGGCGAATTCAGCACTTTTCTGTTGGTGTTAGCCCACAGATTCTGGCGCTAAATCGTGATCCAGCACAACCCTCTCGAAAAATAATACAGGTCGGTCCGAAACAAGCCCGACAAAAGGTCCAGGGGTCCAGCTACGGCGGGGGAGGCCTGCTAGGATTTTATGGGCCAAGGAATAGGAAACAAGCAATTTCGGCACTTTTTTATGGGTGTTAGCCCATGAATTCTGGCGCTGCATCAGAGTCCAGCGCAAGTTTCCCAAAATATCATACAGATGGGTCCAAAACGAGCCCGACAAAAATCCTAGGGGACCCGACGCCCGCAGGGGAGGCCTTGTAGGAGTTTATAGGCCAAGTAAGTGGAAACAAGCAATTTCAGCACTTTTTCGTGGTTGTTAGCCCACAAATTCTGGCGTTGCATGGGGTCCAACGCATGTTTATTGAAAATAAAATTATGAGTGGGTCCGCAACGAGCCCGGCAAAAGGCCCAGGGGGCTCAGTGTCAGCGGGGGAGGCCTATAGGATTTTATGGGACAAGGAACAGGAAATAGGAGATTTTAGCACTTTTCTATGGGTGTTAGTCCACGGATTCTGGCGCTGCATGGGGGGCCGGCGAATGTTTCCCAAAAAATCATACGAGTGGGTCCATAATGAGCCTAACAGGAGGCCAAGGGGCCCCGACAGTGGCTGGGGAGGCCTATTAGGATTTTATGGGCCAAGGAATTTGAGACAGGCGATTACTACACTTTTCTATGGGTCTTAACCCACGAATTTTGGCTGAATGGGGGTCCAGTGCAAGTTTCCTGAAATATCATACGAGTGGGTCCACAAAGAGCCTGGCAAGAGGCCAAGAGTGCCCGGCGGCGGTGAAGAAGGCCTTGTAGGATTTTATAGGCCAAGGAACATGAAACAAGCAATTTAACACTTTTTTGTGGGTGTTAGCACACAGATTCTGGCGCTGCATTGGGATCCAGTGCAACTTTCCCAAAAAACACACGAGTGGGTCTGCAACCATCCGGGCAAGACGTCCAGGAGCCCAGCTATAGCGCGGGAGGCCTGGTAGGATTTTATGGGATAATGAACAGGAAACAAGCGATTTTGGCACTTTTATATGGGTGTTAGCCCATGGATTCTGGCGCTGCATGGGGGTCCGCCGCAAGTTCCCTGAAAAATCATATGAGTGTATCAACAAAGAGCCTGGCAAGAGGCCTAGGGGGCCCGGCGGCGACCGAGGAGCCCTCGTAGGGTTTTATGGGCCAAAGAATAGGAAATAGGCAATTTCGGCGATTTTCTATGGGTGTTAGCCCAGAATTCTGGGGTTGCATGGGGTCTGGTGCATGTTTCTCAAAATATTGTATGAGTGGACCTGGCTGCGGCGGGGTAGGCCTTGTAGGATTTTATAGGCCAAGGAACAGGAAACATGCGATTTCAACTCTTTTTTGTGGTTGTTCGCCCACGGATTCTGGCGCTGCATGGAAGTCCGGTGCAACTTTCCCAAAAAAAATACAAGTGGGTCCGAAACGAGACCGGCAAGAGGTCCAAGGGGCCAAGTGGTGGCGAGGGAGGCCTGATAGGATTTTATGGCAAAGGAACAGGAAACAAGAAGTTTCAGCACTTTTCTATTGGTGTTAGCCCATGGACACTGGCGCTGCATGGGGTCAGGCGATCATTTCTCAAATAATCATACGAGTGGGTCCGCAACGAACTCGGCAAGAGGCCTAGAGTGCCTGGTAGCGATGAGGAAGGCCTGATAGAATTTTATGGGCCAAGGAACATGAAACAAGCGATTTCGACACTTTTCTTTAGGTGTTAGCCCACAGATTCTGGCGCTGCATCGGGATGCAGTGCAAGTTTCCCAAAAACAAATACGAGTGGGTCTGCAATTAGCCTGACAAGAGGTCCACGGGCCCAGCTATAGTGCGGGAGGCCTGGTAGGAATTTATGGGATAATGAACAGGAAATAGGCGATTTCGGCACTTTTATGTGCGTGTTAGCCCATGGATTTTGTTTTTGCATGGGGGTCCGGTGCAAGTTCCCTAAATAACCACATGAGTGGGTCCACAACGAGCCTGGAAAGAGGCCTAGGGGATCCAGCGGCGCCCGGGGAGGCTTGGTAGGATTTTATGGGCCAAAGAATAGGAAATAGGCAATTTCGGCACTTTTCTGTGGGTGTTAGCCCAGAATTCTGGTGTTGCACGGGGTCTGGCCCAAGTTTCTCAATATATTGTATGAGTGGGTCCCAACGAGCCTGGAAAGAGGCCCAGGGGGTCCGACGGCGGCGGGAGAGGCTTGGTAGGATTTTAAGGGCCAAAGAAACGGAAACAGGTAATTTTAGCATTTTTCTATGGGTGTTAGCCCAGGGATTCTGACGCTGCATGGGGGTCAGGTGCAAGTTTCCCAAAAAATCATTTGATTGGGTCCGCAATGTTCCCAGAAAGAGGTCTATGGGGTCCGACTGCAGCAAAGTAGGCCTTGTAGGATTTTATGGGCCAAGGAATAGGAAATAGGCACTCTCGGCACTTTTCTATGGGTGATAGCCCACGAACTCTGGCACTGCATCATGGTCTAGCGTATGTTTCCCAAAAACTCACATGAGTGGGTCCATAATGAGCCCAGAAAGAAGCCCAGGGGACCTGGCGGCGGCAAGGGAACCAGAAACAGGCGATTTCAGCACTTTTTTTGTGGTTGTTAGCCCACGGATTCTGGCGCTGCATGGGAGTCCGACGCAAGTTTTCCAAAACACAAATACAAGTGGTTCCATAATGAGAGCGACTAGAGGTCCAAGGGGCCCGACGGAGGTGAGGGAGGCCTGATAGGATTTTATGGGCCAAGGAATAGGAAACAGGAGATTTCAGCACTTTTCTATTGGTGTTAGCCCACAGAATCTGGCGTTGCATGGGGGTCTGGTGAAAGTTTCTCCAAAAATCATACGAGTGGGTCCGCAACGAGCCCGGCAAGAGGCAAAGGAGGCCCAACAGCGGCGACGAAGGCCTGGTAGGATTTTATGGCTCAAGGAACATGAGATAGACGATTTCAGCACTTTTCTTTGGGTGTTAGCCCACGGATTCCTACATTGAATGGGGATCCAGCACAATTTTCTTGAAAAATCATACGAATGGGTTAGCAAAGAGCCCGACAAGAGGCCTAGAGCACCGGCAGCAGTGAGGGAGGCCTGGTAGGATTTCATTGCCAAGGAACATGAAACAGGTGATTTCGGCACTTTTCTATGGGTGTTCACCCACGGATTCTGGCGTTGCATGGGGGCCCGGTGCAAGTTTCAAATATCATACGTGTGGTTCCGCAATGAGCCCAGCAAAGGGCCCAAGGGGCCCGATGGCGGCTGGGGAGGCCCGGTAGGATTTTATGGGCCTAGGAATAGGAAACAGGCGATTTCGGCACTTTTCTATGTGTGTTAGCCCACAGATTCTGGCGTTGCAAGGGGGTCTTGTGAAAGTTCCCCAAAAATCATATGAGTAGGTCCCAAATGAGCCCGGCAAGAGTTCTAAGGGACCTGGTGGTAGCGGGGAAGGCCTGGTAGGATTTAATGGGCCAAGGAACAGGAAACAGATGATTTCAGCACTTTTCAGTGGGTGTATGCCCATGAATTCTGGCGTTGTATGCAGGTCCGGTGTGCGTTTCCTAAAACATTATATGAGTAGGTCCACAACGATCCCAAAAAGAGGCCCAAGGGGCCTGGTTGCTGCGGGGGAGGCCTAGTAAGATTTTATGGGCCAAGGAACAGGAAACAGGAAATTTCCACACTTTTCAAATGGAGTTAGCCCATGGATTGTGGTGCTAAATAGGGGTCCAGCGCAACTTCCCTAAAATATCATACGAGTGGGTTTGCAGGGGGCCCGTAGGCGGTGTGGGAGGCCTGGTAGGATCTTATGGGACAAGGAACCAGAAATAGGCGATTTCAGCATTTTTTTGTGGGTGTTAGCCTACGGATTCTGGCGCTTCTTGGAGGTCCGGTGCAAGTTTCTGCTAATAATCATACAAGTGGGTCCTCAACAAGTCTGGCAAGAGGCCCAGGGGGCCCGGCGGCTACAGGGGAGGCCTGATAGAATTATATTGGCCAACGAACAAGAAACAAGCGATTTCGGCACTTTTATGTGGGTGTTAGCCCATGGATTCTTGCACTACACGGGGGTCCGGCACAAGTTTCCCGAAATATAATATGCATAGGTCCGCTACGAGCATGACAAGTGGCCAAGGGGTGCGGTGGCGGCAGGGGAGGCTTAGTTGGTTTTTTTTTGCCAAGGAACTGGAAATAGGCGATTCCGGCACTTCTCTATGGGTATTAGCCCACGGATTGACACTGAATGGAGGTCCAGCGCAAGTTTCCTAAAAGTTCATTAGAGTGATTATGCAACAACCTTAGAAAGAGGCCCATAGGGCCCGATCAGTGGTGCTAGAGGCCTAGTAGGATTTTATAGGCCAAGGAACAAGAAACATGCGATTTTGGCACTTTTTCTATGGGTTTTAGCCCACGGATTCTGGCGCTGCATGGGGTCCAGTGCAGGTTTTCTGAAAAATCATACGAGTGGTTTTGCAATGAGTGCGGCGGCAACGGGGAGGCCTGGTAGAATTTTATTTGCCAAGGAACAGGAAAACAAGTGATTTTAACACTTTTCTGTGGGTGTTAGCCCACATATTTTGACGTTGCATGGTGGTCTAGCGCAGGTTTCCCAAAAAATCATATGAGTCGGTCTAAAACGAGCCCATCAAAAGGCCTAGGGGGCCCGACGGCGGTGGGGGTGGCCTTGTAGGATTTTATGGGCTAACGAACAAGAAACATGCGATTTTGGCACTGTTTTGTGGTTGTTAGCCCACGGATTCTGGCGCTGCATGGGGGCTGGCAAAAGTTTAAAAAACAACATACTAGTGGGTCCGCAACGAGCCAAAAAGAAGCTCGGGGGTTCGGCGGCAGCAAGGTAGGCCTGGTAGGATTTTATGGGCCATGGAACAGGAAAAAGGCAAATTCGACACGTTTCTGTGGGTGTTAGCCCACAAATTCTGGCATTGCATGGGGGTCCGGCGCCCAGCGCAAGCTTCCCGAAAAAATATACGAGTAGATTTGCAATGAGCCCACCAAGAGGCCTAGGGGGCCCGATGGCGGCAAGGGAATCCTTGTCGGATTTTATTGGCCAAGGAATAGGAAACAGACGATTTTGGAACTTTTCTATGGGTGTTAGCCTATGGATTCTAGCATTGCATTGGGGTCCGGCGTTAATTTCTCAAAAACTCATACAATTGGGTCCGAAACGAGCCCGACAAAAGGACTAAGGGGCCCGACGGTGGCGAGAGAGTCCTGATAGAAATTTATGGGCCAAGGAATAGAAAAGAGGCGATTGAGGCACTTGTCTGTCGGTGTTAGCCCATGTATTCTGGCGCTGCATGGGGGTCGGACACAAGTTTCGTGAAAAATCATGACTAGATCGACGACATGCCCGGCAAGAGGCCCAGGGGGCCTGATGTCTGCGGGGGAGGCCTGGTAGGATTTTATGGGCCAAGGAACCAGAAATGGGCAATTTTGACTTTTTTCTATCAGTGTTAGCGTACGGATTCTGGCGCTGCATGGGGATCCGGCACATGTTTCCCAAAATCATATGAGTGTGTTTGCAACGAGCTCGGCAAGAGGCTCAGGAGGCCCGGCGGCGGTGGGGGATGCCCGGTAGTATTTTATGGGCCAAGGAATAGGAAACAGGCGATTTTGGGCATTTTCTGTAGGTTTTAGCCAACAGATTCTGGCGCTGCATGGCGTTCTGGCGCAAGTTTCCCAAAAACGCATCCGAGTGGGTCTGCAAAGAGCTCGGCAAGAGGCTTGGCGACGGAGTGGGGGGGCTTGAAGGGTTTAATGGGCCATGGAATAGGAAACAAGCGATTTCTACAATTTTCTGTGGGTGTTAGCCCATGCATTCTGGCGCTACATGGTGGTCCAATGCAAGTTTCTTAAAATATTATGTGAGTGGGTCCGCAACGAGCCTGGGAAGAGGCCCAGGGGGCCACGATGGTGGTGGGGGAGGTCTAGTAGAATTTTATGGGCCAAGGAATGGGAAACAGGCGATTTTTGCACTTTTATATCGGTGTTAGCCTACGGATTCTGGCGCTGCATGGGGGTCCGGCTCATGTTTCCCTAAAAATCATACAAGTGTGTTTGCAATGAGCCAAACAAGAGGCCCAGTGGGCCTGGCAGCAGCGGGGAAGGTCTGGTAGGATTCTAGGGGCCAAGGAATAGGAAACAGGCGATTTTGGCACTTTTCTATGGGTTTTAGCCTATGGATTCTGGCGCTGGATGGGGTTTCAGTGCATGTTTCCCAAACAATCATACGAGTGGGTCCGCAATGAGCTCGACAATAGGCTTAAGGGGCCCGGAGGCGGCGGGGGAGGCCTGTTTGGATTTTATGGGCCAAGGAATAGGAAACAGACGATTTCAGCACTTTTCTATCGGTATTAGCCCACGGATTCTGACATTGCATGGGGTCCCGCGCAAGTTTCCCAAACAATCATATGAGTAGGTCCGCAATATGCCCGGCAAGAGGCCTGGGGGGCCTGATGGTAGCGAGGGAGGCCTGGTAGGATTTTATGGGGCAAGGAACGAGAAACGGGCGATTTTGGCACTTTTCTATGGGTGTTACCCGACGGATATTTGCCCTACACGGGGGACGGGCGTATGTTTCCCAAAATATCATACGAGTGGGCTTGTTACGAGCCTAGCGAGAGGCCATGGGGGGCCCAACAACAGCGGAGGAGGCCTGGCAGGATTTTAAGGGCGAGGGAACACGAAATAGGCGATTTCGGCACTTTTTGTCGGTGTTAGCTCGTGGATTCTGGTGCTACATAGATATTCGGCACAAGTTTTCCAAAAAATCATACGAGTAGGTCCGCAACGAGCCCGACAATAGGCCCAAGGGGCACAGCGGTGGCGCGGGAGGCCTAGTAGGATTTTATGGGCCAAGGAACAGGGAACAGGCCATTTCGGATCTTTTCTATGGGTGATTGTCCAGGGATACTAGCGCTGCATGAGGATCTAACAGAATTTTACCAATACATCATACGAGTGGTTTCGCTAAGAGCTCAGCTAGAGGCACAAGGGGCCCGGCATCAGCGAGGGAGGCTTGGTAGGATTTTATGGGCCAAGGAAAATGAAAGAGGCGATTTTGGCACTTTTCTGCGGGTGTTAACCAACAGATTCTGGCACTGCATTGGGTTCCGGCACATGTTTCCCAAAAAATCATATGAGTCGGTCCGGAACAAGCCCGGCAAGAGGCCTAGGGGACCCGGCGGTGGGGCGTGGGGGAGGCTTTATAGGATTTATGGGCCAAGGAATGGGAAACAGGCGATTTCGACACTTTTCTGTGGGTGCTAGCCCACAGATTCTGGCGCTGCATGGGTGTCTGGTGAAACTTTCCCAAGAAACCATACAAGTGATCCGCAACGAACGCAGCAAAAGGCCTAATGGGCCCGACGGCGGTGGGGGAGGCCTTGTAGGATTTTATGGGCCAAGGATGATGAAACAAGCGATTTCGGCACTTTTTTGTGGGTGTTAGCCCAAGGTTTCTAGCGATGCATGGGGTCCGACGCAAGTTTCCTAAAAGATCATACGAGTGCATACGCAATGAGCCCAATAAGAGGTTCAGGGGACCCATTGGAGGCGGGAGAGACCTGGTAGGATTTTGTGGGCCATGGAATAGGAAACAGGTGATTTCAGCACTATTTTGTGGGTGTTAGCACAAGGATTATGGTGCTGCCTGGGGGTCCTGTGCAAGTGTCTCAAAAAACCATACAATTGGGTCCACAACAACCCCGGCAAGAGGCCTGGGGGACCCGGCAGCCCCGGGGACAGGCCTGGTAGGATTTTATGGGCCAAGAAACAGGAAACATGCAATTTTGACACTTTTTTACAGGTGTTAGCCCACTGATTCTTGTGTTGCATGGGGGTCCGATGGAAGTTTCCCAAAAAATCATACGAGTGGGTCCGCAAAGAGCCTTGCAAGAGGCCCTAGGGGCCCAGCGGCGGCGAGGGAGGCATGTAGGATTTTATGGGCCAAGGAATAGGAAACAGGCGATTTTGGCAGTTTTCATTGGGTGTTAGCCCACGGATTCTGGCGTTATATGGGGTCCGGTCCAAGTTTCGTGAAAAATCATATGAGTGGGTCCACAACGAGCCTAGCAAGAGGCTTGAGGGGCCCAGCGGCGGCGGGGGAGGCCAGGTTGGAGTTTATGCGCCAAGGAACAGGAAACAGGCCATTTCGGCACTTTTCTATGGGTGTTAGCACACAGATTCTGGCGCTGCATGGGGTTCCGACGCATGTTTCCCTATAAACCACATGAATGGGTCTGCAACGAGCCCATCAAGAGGCCTAGGAGGCCTGGCGGCGGCAGGGGAGGCCTGGTAGGATTTTATGGGCCAAGGAATAGGAAACCGGCGATTTCGACAATTTTCTGTGGGTGTTAGCCCACAAATTCTAGCGCTGCATGGGGTCCAACATAAGTTTCCCAAAATTTTATTCGAGGGCCCCTAACGAGCCTAGAAAGCGGCCCAGGAAACCCAGCGGTTGCGAGGGAGTCCATGTAGGATTTTATTGGCCAAGGAAATGGAAAACAGGAAATTCAGCACTTTTTTGTGGGTGTTAGACCACAGATTCTGGTGCTGCGTGGTGGTCCGGTGCAAGTTTCTCAAATTATCATACGAGTGGGTCTGCAACGAATCATGCAAGAGGTCAGGGGGCCCCATGGCAGCGGGGACCCTAGTAGGAGTTTATGGTCCAAGGAATAGGAAACATGCAATTTCGGCACTTTATTGGACTTAGCACACAGATTCTGGCACTACATCGGGGTACGACGCAAGTTTCTCAAAAATCATATGAGTGCGTCCACGATGATCCCGATAAGTGGCCTTGAGAGCCCGGCGGTGGCGGGGGTGGCCTGGTAGGATTTTATGGGCCAAGGAACAGGAAACTGATTATTTCGGCACTTTTCTCTAGGTATTAGCCCACGGATTATGGTGCTGCATGGGGGTCCAGCGCAAGTTTTCAAAAAAGTTCATAAGAGTGGGTCCACAATGAGCCCGATAAGAGGCCTAAGGGGCCTTGCGGTTGCGGGGGAGGCCTAGTCGTATTTTATGGGCCAAGGAACAAGAAACAGGCGATTTTGGCACTTTCCAGTGAGCGTTAGCCTACGGATATTGGCGCTGCATGGGGGTTTGGCTAAAGTTTCCCATAAATTCATACGAGTGGGTTGGCAACGCACCTGGCAAAAAGCCCGGCGGCAGTGGGGGAGGCCTGGTAGGATTTTATGGGCCAAGGATCAGGAAATTGGCGATTTTGGCACTTTTCTGTGGGTATTAACCTATAGATTCAGGCACTGCATGCGAGGCTGGCACAAGATTCCCACAAAATCATACGAGTCGGTCCGCAACAAGATCGGCAAGAGGCCCAGGGGGCTCGGCCACGGCAGGGGAGGCATGATAGGATTTTTTGGGCCAAGGAATAGGAAAAAGATGATTTTGGCACTTTTTTGTGGGTGTTAGCCTATAGATTCTAGACTTGCATGGGGTCCGATACTAATTTAATGAAAAATCATACAATTGGGTCCGGAATGAGCCC
Organism: Solanum rostratum; assembly: GCA_029948455.1. Taxonomy (NCBI): domain Eukaryota; kingdom Viridiplantae; phylum Streptophyta; class Magnoliopsida; order Solanales; family Solanaceae; genus Solanum; species Solanum rostratum. Next base: position 59,532,227 of record CM057049.1, read on the forward strand.
GACAACAAGACTAAGGGGCCTGACGGTGGCGGGGGAGTCCTGATAGGAATTTATCGACCAAGGAATAGGAAAGAGGCGATTTTGGCACTTGTCTGTCGGTGTTATCCCACGGATTCTGGCGCTGCATGGGGGTCGGATGCAAGTTTCATGAAAAATCATACGAGTAGGTGAGCGACGTGCTCGGCAAGAGGCCCAGGGGGCCTGACGTCTACGGGAGAGGCCTGGTAGGATTTTAAGGGGCAAGGAACGGGAAATGGGCAATTTTGGCTTTTTTCTATCGGTGTTAGCCTACGAATTCTGGCGCTGCATGGGGGTTCGATGCATGTTTCCCAAAAAATCATATGATTGTGTTTGCAACGAGCTCGACAAGAGGCCCAGGGGGCCCGGCGGCGGCGGGGGATGCCCGGTAGGATGTTATGGGCCAAGGAATATGAAACATGCGATTTTGGGTATTTCCAGTGGGTTTCAGCCAACAAATTCTGGCGCTGCAAAGGGTTCTGGCACAAGTTTCCCAAAAAATCATCCGATTGGGTCTGCAAAGAACTCGGCAATAGGCCTAGCGGCCGAGGACGCCTTAAAGGGTTTAATGGGCCATTGAATAGGAAACAGGCGATTTCGACAATTTTCTGTGAGTGTTAGCCCATGGATTCGGGCGCTACATGGTGGTCCAATGCAAGCTTCCTACAAAATCATGTGAGTGGATCCGCAACGAGCCCGACAAGAGGCCAAGGGGGCACGGTGGCGGCGGGGGAGGCCTAGTAGGATTTTATAGGCCAAGGAATGGGAAACGGACGATTTTGGCACTTTTCTATCGGTGTTAGCCTACGGATTCTGGCGCTGCATGGGGGTCCGACTCATGTTTCCCAAAATATCATACGAGTGTGTTTGCAATGAGCCAAACAAGAGGCCCAGTGGGCCCGCCAACGGCGGGGAAGGTCTGGTAGGATTTTAGGGGCCAAGTAATAGGAAACAGGCAATTTTGGCACTTTTCTATGGGTTTTAGCCTACAGATTCTGGTGATGTATGGGGTTTCGATGATAGTTTCCCAAAGAATCATACGAGTGGGTCCGTAATGAGCTCGACAAGAGGCCTAAGGGACCCAAAGACGGCATGGGAGGCCTATTATTTTATGGGCCAAGGGATAGGAAACAGATGATTTCAACACTTTTCTGTCGGTGTTAGCCAACGGATTCTTGAATTGCATAAGGGCCCAGCGCAAGTTTCCCAACAAATCATACGAGTGGGTCCGCAAAGAGCCCTGCAAGAGGCACTGGGTGCCAGACGGCGGCGAGGGAGACATGTAGGATTTTATGGGCCAAGGAATAGGAAACAGGCGATTTTAGCACTTTTCATTGGGTGTTAGCCCACAGATTCTGGCGTTATATAGGGTCTGGCGCAGGTTTTCAAAAAAATCATATGAGTGGGTCCGCAACAATCCTGGCACGAGGCCTACAGGTCCAGCGGCGACGGGGGTGGCCTGGTAGGGTTTTATAGGAGAAGGAACAGGAAACAGGCCATTTCGGCACTTTTCTATGGGTGTTAGCACACAGATTATGGCGCTGCATGGGGTTTCGGTGCAAGTTTCCCTATAAATCATATGAGTGGGTTTGCAACGAGCCCAGCAAAAGGCCCAGGGGGCCTGGCTACAACAGGGGAGGCCTAGTAGAATTTTATGGGCCAAGGAACAGGCGATTTCGACACTTTTCTATGGGAAAGAGGCTAAGGGGGCCCTACGGTAGTGGGGGAGGCCTGTTAGGATTTCATGGGCCAAGGAATAGGAAACATGCAATTTCGACACTTTTCTAGGGTATTAGCCCACAGATTCTAGCGCTGCATTCCGGTGCAAGTTTCCCAAAAATCATACGAGTGGGTCCGTAACGAGCCCGATAAGAGTCCTTGGGGGCCTAGCAGCGGCGGGGGAGGCCTTATAGGATTTTATGGGCAAGGAACCGGATACAGGCGGTTTCGACACTTTTCTGTGGGTGTTATTAGCCCATGGATTCTGGCACTGCATGGAGGTTCGGTGCAAGTTTCCCGAAAAATCATATGAGTGGGTCCGGAATGAGTCCACAAGAGACCTAGGGGGCCTGGCGATGGTGGGGCAAGCCAGGTAGGATTTTATGGGCCAAGGAAATGGAAACAGGCAATTTCGGCACTTTTCTATGGGTGCTAGCCCATGGATTCTGGCGCTGCATGGGGTCCAATGCAAGTTTCCTAAAAAATCATACGAGTGGTGCTGCAACGAGCCTGACAAGACGCCTAGGGGCCAGGCGATGGCGGTGAGGCCTGTTAGGATTTTATGGGCCAAGGAACAGGAAATAGGCAATTTCGACACTTATCTGTGGGTGTTAACCCACGGATTTTGGCGCTTCATCAATGTTCAGCGGAAGTTTCTCGAAGGATCATATGAGTGGATCTGCAACGAGCCTAGAAAGCAGCCTAGGGGGCCCGGCGGCGGCAGGGGAGGCCTGGTAGGATTATATCGGCCAAGGAACAGGAAACAAGCGATTTCGACAGTTTTCTGTGAGTGTTAGCCCACAGATTCTAGCGCTACATGGGGCTCTAGCGCAAGTTTCCTGTAAAATCATACGAGTAGATCCGCAAGGAGCCCGGTAAGAGTCCCAAGGGGCCCGACGGTGGCGGGGGAGGCCTGGTAGGATTTTTAGCGCTAAGGAACAAGAAACAAGCCATTTCAACACTTTTCTGTGGGTGTTAGCCCATGGATTCTGGCGCTGCATGGGGATCCGACGCAAGTTTCCTGAAAAATCAAACGAGTGGGTCCGCAACGAGCCCGACAAAAGGCCTAGGGGGCTCGGCGCTGGGGGAGGTCTTGATGGATTTTATGGGCCAAAGAACACGAATAAGGGGATTTCGACACTTTTCTGTGGGTGTTAGCCCACGGATACTGGCGCTGCACGGGGTCCGATGGAATTTGTCACGCCCTAAGCCCCATTAAGGCGGACTGGCACCCGTTGCCGACAAGGCTCGGGAGAACCAACATATAACTATACCGCTGCTATGGATATTTAAGTGGTTTCCATACTCAGTATGCTGTCAAAAGAAAGTAAACTGTACTAACAAACCAAAAGTAAATGCATAAGACTAGGCCGTTGGAGCCACGATGTCTATAATACACTATTTGACCACACTTTAATTTACATTGTCTACAAAGCCTCTAAGTAAGGAACAATATCAGTATGGGCCGGGATAGGCCCCGCCTCATGGCCAACTATACAATACAAAATACAAGTTCTAAACACATAAGCCCCGAAGCAACCTGGAGCTTAGTAATAACAGCTGAAAGTCCTGTACTCTTACTGGGGAGATCTAGTAGCTCCTGTACCTGCAGCATGAAATGCAGGTCCCCCGTAAGGGACGTCAGTACGAGATAATGTACTGAATATGTAAGGTAGGAAATACTGTATATGCAATAAGAACTCAAATGAAATCACACACTAGTGTGTAAGGATGAAAAGACCACCTTTAGTCATACTGTGGAGTCATGTACTTTATGTCTTTTTTTTATTACTGTATCTTTCTTTACTGTATAATCTGTGCATAATATATCAAGTAAATGACCAGCTGATCAGCGGTAAATCTGTAACGGGATCGACCCGGCTAGGTGATTCCTTCACCCCTCGGGCTACCACCCGTAAATGAGATTGACCCTGGCTAGGTGATTCTTCCACCCCTCGGGCTACCACCCATTTATAAGCAACTGTAAGTTATCTTTTATTTACTTTAAGATGGTTCTTTTGGTGGTCATAACCTTTAGAACTGAAGGAATATAGACATGTGACATATGAACAACCATACAAGGCAATACCCCAATGGAAAAAGAGATACACAACTAATGAACCGTATCGGAGATTAAACAACACATAGACTTTGTTTGGTAAGAAGGAACTCATGTATATTTAGTATTCAGGTACATATGCAGGTTGACAATGACTATGTATGGTACATATGAACATGGTAAAAAGTGGGGACACGGTTAGCAGCCATGTCGGAGTTTGTACGTGCCTTTATGTGCTAAGGAAGATTATAGATTTCATGCCAAGTAATAGGAAATCAAGTAGCCTTACATACCTTGCTGTACTATGTCGTTATTACCTCGGAGTAGTATCCTTTTCCTCCAAACACTTATCTACAATATATTAGGTGATAAAACTAGTGTTAGAAGCTAGTAAGCACATCTTAGTAATCCAATTTCACCCAAAAATAATATCCGGGCAGCAAGCTCGGAATTAGCACCCAAAGAGTATTCTTTCAACATTTCCACTCCTAGTCATATTTTCTAATACACATTCCCATATACATGTCATATCCAGCTATTTTAGTGCCATAACAACATTACAACAACTCATATAGTACATCATACAACAACTCTACACAACATGCAAGTAGACAACACAACATTGCGCCCTTCCGCTACACTTCGACGTCAACCATTCCAAATCCATTTCAACCTCAACCAAACTGTCCTCAACATATTTACACACAATTATAGTCCTAAAATAATCCAAAAACAGTCCCTAAGTAGATGGAAAACATGAGACAACAATTCCCAAAAACAGTCCACGAATTCTTACTAATGAGCAGAATTAAGACATCATTTAAGAACTTATTTTTGCGGAAGATAAAAGTGGTCCAGCAACCTCCTCATATCATTCCAGACCCAAGAATTCTTAGAAATATACATATTACTTCATAACCCATCCAACCAATAAGATAAAAGTCTCTTATTTAACAAGAAAAGTGAACCACAATATTTGGAACACATGCTATCCCAAAATTCCTGCACAATACAACCAACATACTCTTCATGTTTTTCATGGAAATATTACACCAAACCATGGGTATTTTATCTTACCTTAACCCTCAAGGATTAGGTTATCTTCAAGAACCCTAGAAGTGTGTCTTGGCTTCTTTAGAAAATGAGAAGAGAGCAAGAAGAAACTTAGAGAGAAATCTGAAATTTTGGCTTGAGAAAATGACTAAAAGTTGCTGCTTGTTGCTCCCTTTTATAGGCCACTTTTGGCCGACTTTCTTTTGGGTTTTCAACCTTATTTTATTAAGGTTATGGGGCAGCAGCTTGGCCCTTTCATTTGGGCGTTATTGGGCTTCAAATGGGATGGGCTTTGTTGCAAACATTTCTCCCCTAAGCCCACTTAGTTTGAGCCCTAGTTTTGAATTGGATTGTAATTGTAATTTTCCCCTTTTCCTATCCATATTGGGCTGCAAATGTTGTCCTTTTATGATGCTAAACCATGGGCCCAAATAACATCCTTAACTCGGGGTTTATTCTTTATCGGACTTGAACAAATTCGGTGTTGGGCCTTGTCTCCGTTTATCGAGCTTATTTAAGCTAAGCATGTAGTTGACTCACCTACTAGCTTCCTAAGTCACACAAGCACCTCAATTATTTTACTTCATTTAAGATCACACTCTCCTTAACTTGACTTAAAAATTATTTATGCTCGGTCATCTTAAGCATTAGACGTACATAAACCCTTTAATCTAACATTCACGCACTTTTAAAATGTGTGCGGATTTGACCCCGCCATATCATGTTTCGTCTGCGTTGGACTAGTACATGTAAGATGTGGGGTGTTACATCCTACCCCCCTTAGGAACATTCATCCCCGAATGTAAGCATAATTGAATAGGTTAAACAAGTTCGAACTTACATGTAAACAGACTTTTGAAAACATAATAAGAATTCATATGCACGTACCTACTAATCCCTCAACTTTGTATCTTGGACTTCCTCTTTAGCTTCAAATAAATAAGGATATTTAGACCTTATTGCTTCCTCAACCTCCCACGTTATCTCTTCTACCTGTTGGTTCCTCCAAAGCACTTTTACTGAAGGTATTTCCTTATTCCTTAGCTTTCTAACTTGATGATCTAGGATAGCAATAGGTACCTCTTCATAGGTGAGATCTTCCATAACCTGCATATCTTCAATAGGAGTAATACGAGATGGGTCACCTATGCATTTTCGAAGCATTGAGACATGAAAAACTGGATGAACCATTGAAAGCTCCTGGGGTAACTCTAATTCATATGCAACCTGTCCAAACCTTTTAATAATCTTATATGGCCCTATGTAACGTGGGCTTAGTTTCCCTTTCTTACCAAATCTCATAACACCTTTCATTGGAGACACCTTTAAGAATACCCAATCTCCTACTGCGAACTCCAGTCCTCTTCTTCTAGCATCTGCATATGATTTGTGATGGCTTTGGGCTGTTTCTAGCCGTTGTCGTATTACCTTGACTTTTTCCATGGCTTGTTGGACTAGATCTGGACCAAGCAAGGTGGTTTCACCCACTTCAAACCATCCTATCGGTGATCTACATTTCCTTCCATACAAAGCTTCATAGGGTGCAATCTTGATGCTTGAATGGTAGCTATTATTATAGGCAAATTCAACAAGTGGCAAATGGTCCACCCAACTACCTTTGAAGTCCAATGCGCACGCCCGCAACATATGTTCAAGTGTTTGAATGGTGCGTTCTGCTTGACCATCTGTCTGCGGGTGGAAATCTGTACTTAAATTTACTTGTGTCCCTAAGCTCCTCTGGAAGGATTTCCAAAACTTTGCGGTGAATTGAGCTCCCCGATCAAATATAATGGATATTGGAATCCCATGTAGCCTAACTATCTCTTTGAGGTATAGCTTTGCATACTCTTCAGCAATATAATCACTCCTAACCGGTAAGAAGTGTACTGACTTTGTAAGTCTATCAACGATTACCCATATGGAGTCAAATTTCTGAAATGAGCGAGGCAACCTAGTAACAAAATCCATATTAATCATATCCCACTTCCATGTTGGAAGCTCTATACATTGCATATAACCTCCCGGCTCTTGGTGCTCTACCTTAACTTGTTGGCAATTCGGACATTGAGCCACAAATTCTGCAAGGTCCTTTTTCATGCCTTCCCACCAAAACATTCCCTTCAGGTCATGATACATCTTAGTTGATCCTGGATGGATAGAATATCTTGAATGATGGGCTTCTTCCATTATCCTCCTTCTTAGTACATTTATATTAGGAATGCACAATCTATTTTGACAGTAAAGTACTCCATTTTGGGTAAGTTTAAAGCCCTTCATTATGCCTTGACTCACCTTCTCCTTATGTCGCCGTAGAATAGGATCTTTGAACTGTTTTTCTCTTACCTCTGTTACCAATGAAGACTCTGCAGCATTATGCACAACAACCCCTTCCTTTGGAGTTTCAATCAGGCGTACCCCCAAATTGGCTAGTTGACGTAGATCCTTAGCGACTCCTTGACTTACCACGTTCTGATCATCAATATTCACAATTGCCTTGCGGCTCAAAGCATCGGCTACCACATTTGCTTTCCCTGGATGGTATAGTATATCAACATCGTAATCCTTTATTAGCTCCAGCCCACTCCGCTGCCTTAAATTTAGGTCTTTCTGTTTAAATATGTACTGTAAGCTCTTATGATCAGTATATATGTCAACATGAACCCCATACAAATAATGGCGCCATATTTTCAAGGCAAACACAACAGCTGTTAGTTCAAGGTCATGTGTCGGGTAGTTTTTCTCATGTGGCCGCAGTTGTCTCGAGGCATAAGCAATTACCCTACCATGTTGTGTCAGTACACACCCTAAGCCAACCCCGGAAGCATGACAATACACCGCATACCCCTCTGTGCCTTCTGGAAGCACTAATACAGGTGTAGAAGTTAACCTGCTTTTCAACTCTTGAAAGCTCCTTTCACATGCATCATTCTATTGAAATTTGGTCGCCTTATGTGTCAACTTTGTTAGAGGTGCAGAAATCGAAGAAAAACCTTCAACAAATCTTCTGTAATAACCTGCCAACCCTAAGAAGCTTCGAACTTTTGTGGGTGTTGTTGGCCTTGGCCAATCTTTCACCGCCTCTATCTTTTGTGAATCAACCATTATTCCTTCATCGGATACAATATGACCCAAGAATGCCACTGATTTCAACCAAAATTCACATTTGGAAAACTTGGCATACGATTGCCGATCACGAAGAACTTGTAATACCTGTCGTAAGTGTTTTGCATGCTCCTCTTTTGATCTTGAATACACCAAAATATCATCTATAAATACTATCACAAAGACATCCAAGAACGGCTTGAATACCCTGTTCATTAAGTCCATAAAAACCATTGGTGCATTTGTCAGCCCAAATGATATAACAAGAAATTCAAAGTGACCATAGCGTGTCCTAAAGGCTGTCTTGGGTATATCTTTCTCCTTCACCCTCACTTGGTGATACCCTGACCTCAAGTCAATTTTCGAAAAGCATTTGGCACCCTGTAACTGAGCAAACAAATCGTCAATCCTGGGGAGGGGGTATTTGTTTTTAATTGTCACCTTATTCAATTGCCGATAGTCAATACACATTCTCAAAGTGCCATCCTTTTTACGTACAAATAACACTGGTGCACCCCAAGGGGACACACTAGGTCTTATAAAACCCTTCTCTAGCAAATCTTTTAATTGCTCCTTTAATTCACATAACTCTGCCGGGGCCATTCTATATGGAGGGATAGAAATAGGTTGAGTGCCTAGGAGTAAATCAATGCCAAAATCTATTTCTCGTTCTGGAGGTAAACCTGGAAGCTCTTCGGGAAACACATCAGCAAATTCATTCACTACCGGAACAGATTGAAGAGTTGGTGATTCAGCCTCCATATCCCTTACTCTAACTAGATGACATATATACCCCTTTGACATCATCTTCCTTGCCTTAAAATAGGAAATAAACTTACCCTTTGGTGCCCCAACATTACCTTCCCATTCAAGGACTGCCTCATTTGGAAAGTGGAAATACACCCTCTTAGTTAGACAATCCACAGTAGCATAGCAAGAAGCTAACCAATCCATACCCATTATAACATCGAATTCCACCATATCTAACTCAACAAGGTCAGCTAGTGTGTCACGGTCACAAACAGTTATGACACAGTCATAATAGACCCTTCTAGCTATAATAGATTCACCGGTTGGCGTAGACACGTCAAATGGCTCATTCAATAATTTAGGTGTTCTTTTAAGCTTCCCAGCCACTAGTGGTGTGATATATGATAATGTAGAACCAGGGTCAATTAATGCATACATATTATGTGAAACGATGGACAATGTACCTGTGACCACATCGGGTGAAGCTTCTAAATTCTGCCGACTCCCCAGAGCATAAGTGTGATTTTGGGCTCCGCTAGGGCTAGCTGCTCCTCTACCACCTCTAACACGGCCTGTAGGTGTTTGCTGACCCCTAATGAAGGGAGGAACTGACGATGATGATGCAACAGCTGACCCAGCAGGTTGTGCTATATCACCCATACGTCTTCTGGGGCAATCTCTTATCATATGCCCTGGTACACCACACCAATAACAGGCATCTGTCCCAGCACGACATATACCTGAATGACTCTTCCCACATTGTTTACAAGACTGCCTAGGAGGAATCTGTTAGCTGGCCGAATATCCTGTTGTCCGTGCACCTTGTCCCTCACTTCTTTGATTAAACTGATTACCTCTAGGCCCTTGAAATTGCGGCGGAGCACTAACTACAGAATAGGAGGATGATGGTCTAGGTGGTTTACTAGGAAATCGGGGCCTAACATCACCTTGGGATGGTACAAACTGCCCTGTAGATCTGGCCCTCTTGGACTGGCCCCTTTCTATCTCTTGTGTCCTTCTCCTTTGCCTCTGATCCTCTAGTGTTTGTGCAAATGCTTGCATCCTTGCTATATCCATGTCTTTATTCAATGAAGCAATAGTACAGTCTCTTACCACATACGTATCCAACCTATCCACATACCGATGAACTCTATCTGCCATAGTAGCAACTACATTAGGAGCATACCTGGCCAAGGAGTTAAACTGGAGGCTATACTCCCTCACGCTCATACCCCCTTGGTGGAGATTCAGAAACTGATCTGCCCGGGCCTCTCGTATCTCGTACGGCAAGTACTGGTCAAGAAAGGCCTCTTTGAACTGCTTCCAGATAGTTGGAGGTGCATCTATACCCTTAGATTGCTTCCAAGCTTCATACCACAATATAGCCACACCCTTCAATCTATATGCTTCCAGTTCTACAACTTCTGTACCACTTACATGCATAACATCTAAAGTGCACTGGATCTGGTCGATGAAGTCTTGCGGATCTTCATAGGATCTGACCCGGTGAAAGCTGGAGGGTCCAAATTAAGGAAGTCCCGTATCCTCGTGCTAGCTGCCCTATTCGCACCATCTGCACCTACAACAGGGCCTTCTTGTCTTTGGCTTAAGCTAGAAACTATGCGGGTCAATAATTGGACCGCATTTCTCAGATCCTACACAGCAGCATCGGCAGGTGGTTCTGAGGGAGTTTCACTACGACCTGGTTCATCAGGAGCTGGAGGAGTTGGAGATGTTTGGGACAGAGACTCATCTTGGGCCTCATCTCGTCATCTCACCCGACTGGGCATACCAATTACCACTTCCACCTCCATTCCCTTGCCTTTGCTTTTCCTTGTTTCAGGCACGCTTACTGTACAAAATGATTTAGAGGTTAGAAATAATCAACCTACAACACTTGGCTCTATAGCACGATCTAAAGAATGAAAAGAAAGTGACAACTCCTAAATGCCACGTAGCCTCCTGCTTATAAATGTGGTGCACACCACATCCATAAACAAGACTCTACATAGACACGGCTTTGTAGACTCCCTAGGATGACCCGCTCTGATACCACTTCTGTCACGCCCTAAGCCCCATTAAGGCAGACTGGCACTCGTTGCCGACAAGGCTCGGGAGAACCAACATATAACTATACCCCTGCTATGGACATTTAAGAGGTTTCCATACTCAGTATGCTGTCAAAAGAAAGTAAACTGTACTAACAAACCAAAAATAAATGCATAAGACTAGGCCGTTGGAGCCACGATGTCTATAGTACACTATTTGACCACACTTTAATTTACATAGTCTACAGAGCCTCTAAGTAAGGAACAATATCCATATGGGCCGAGACAGGCCCCGCCTCATGGCCAACTATATAATACAAAATACATGTTCTAAACACATAAGCCCCGATGCAACCTGGAGCTTAGTAATAGCAGCTGAAAGTCTTGTACTCTTACTGGGGAGATCTAGTAGCTCCTATACCTGCAGCATGAAATGCAGGTCCCCCGTAAGGGACGTCAGTACGAGATAATGTACTGAATATGTAAGGCAGGAAATACTGTATATGCAATAAGAACTCAAATGAAATCACACACTGGTGTGTAAGGATGAAAAGACCACCTTTAGTCATACTGTGGAGTCATGTAATTTATGTCTTTTTTTTATTACTGTCTTTCTTTACTGTATAATCTGTGCACAATATATAATGTAAATGACCAGCTGATCAGTGGTAAATCTGTAATGGGATCGACCCTGGCTAGGTGATTACTTCACCCCTCGGGCTACCACCCGTAAATGAGATCGACCCTGGCTAGGTGATTCTTCCACCCCTCGGGCTACCACCCATTTATAAGCAAATGTAAGTTATCTTTTATTTACTTTAAGATGGTTCTTTTGGGGGTCATAACCTTTAGAACTGTAGGAATATAAACATGTGACATATGAACAACCATACAAGGTAATACCACAATGGAAAAAAAGATACACAACTAATGAACCGTATCGGAGATTAAACAACACATAGACTTTGTTTGGTAAGAAGGAACTCATGTATATTTAGTATTCAGGTACATATGCAGGTTGACAATGACTATATATGGGTACATATGAACATGGTAAAAAGTGGGGGCATGGTTAGCAGCCATGTCGGAGTTTGTACGTGCCTTTATGTGCTAAGGAAGATTATAGATTTCATGCCAAGTAATAGGAAATCAAGTAGGCTTACATACCTCGCTGTACTATGTCGTTATTACCTCGGAGTAGTATCCTTTTCCTCCAAATACTTATCTACAATATATTAGGTGATAAAACTAGTGTTAGAAGCTAGTAAGCACATCTTAGTAATCCAATTTCACCCAAAAATAATATCCGGGCAGCAAGCTCGGAATTAGCACCCAAAGAGTATTCTTTCAACATTTCCACTCCTAGTCGTATTTTCTAATACACATTCCCATATACATGTCATATCCAGCTATTTTAGTTCCATAACAGCATTACAACAACTCATATAGTACATCATACAACAACTCATATAGTACATCATACAACAACTCTAGACAACATGCAAGTAGACAACACAATATTGCGTCCTTCCGCTACACTTCGACGTCAACCATTCCAAATCCGTTTCAACCTCAACCAAACTGTCCTCAACATATTTACACACAATTACAGTCCTAAAATAGTCCAAAAACAGTCCCTAAGTAGATGGAAAACATGAGACAACAATTCCCAAAAACAGTCCACAAATTCTTACTAATGAGCAGAATTAAGACATCATTTAAGAACTTATTTTTGCGGAAGATAAAAGTGGTCCAGCAGCCTGCTCACATCATTCCGGACCCAAGACTTCTTAGAAATATACATATTACTTCATAACCCAGCCAACCAACAAGATAAAAGTCTCTTATTTAACAAGAAAAGTGAACCACAATATTTGGAACACATGCTGTCCCAAAATTCCTGCACAATACAACCAACATACTCTTCATGTTTTTTATGGAAAATTTACACCAAACCATGGGTATTTTATCTTACCTTAACCCTGAAGGATTAGGTTCTCTTCAAGAACCCTAGAAGTGTGTCTTGGCTGCTTTAGAAAATGAGAAGAGAGCAAGAAGAAACGTAGAGAGAAATCTGAAATTTTGGCTTGAGAAAATGACTAAAAGTTGCTGCTTGTTGCTCCCTTTCATAGGCTACTTTTAGCCGACTTTCTTTTGGGTTTTCAACCTTATTTTATTAAGGTTATGGGGCAGCAGCTTGGCCCTTTCATTTGGGCCTTATTAGGCTTCAAATGGGATGGGCTTTGTTGCAAACATTTCTCCCCTAAGCCCACTTAGTTTGGGCCCTAGTTTTGAATTGGATTGTAATTGTAATTTGGCCCTTTTCCTATCCATATTGGGCTGCAAATGTTGTCCTTTTATGATGCTAAACCATGGGGCAAAATAACATCCTTAACTCGGGGTTTATTCTTTATCGGACTTGAATAAATTCGGTGTTGGGCCTTGTCTTCGTTTACCGAGCTTATTTAAGCTAAGCATGTAGGTGACTCACCTACTAGCTTCCTAAGTCACACAAGCACCTCAATTATTTTACTTCATTTAAGGTCACACTCTCCTTAACTTGACTTAAAAATTATTTACGCTCGGTCATCTTAAGCATTAGACGTACATATAGCCCTTTAATCTAAAATTCACGCACTTTTAAAATGTGTGCGGATTTGACCCCGCCATATCATGTTTCATCTGTGTTGGACTAGTACATGTAAGATGTGGGGTGTTACAGAAGTTTCCCAAAAACTCATACGAGTGGGTCCGCAAGGTGCCCAACAAGAGGCCCAAGGTGCCTCGTCGCGGTAGGGGAGGCTTAGTAGTAATTTATGGTCCAACGAACAGGAAACAGGCGATTTCGACACTTCTATCTGTGTGTTTGCCCATGGATTCTGGCGCTGCATGGGGTCCGGTGCAAGTTTCCCAAAAAAGCATAGGAGTGGGTCTGTAACGAGCCTTGAAAGATGCATGGGGCCTCGGCGGTGGTGGGGGAGGCTTGGTAGGATTTTATGGGCCAAGGAACTAGAAACATGTGATTTAGTCACTTTTCTGTGGGAGTTAGCCCACGGATTCTGAGGGGTCCTGCGCAAGTTTCCTAAAACGTCATATGACTTGGTCCGCAACGAGCCCGACAAGAGGCCCAGCGGTTGCGGGGGAGGCCTAGTAAGATTTTCTGGGTTAAGGAACAGGAAACAAGCAATTTTGGCACTTTTCTATAGGCGGTAACCAACGGATTCTGGCGCTGTATGGTGGTCCGGCAAAAGTTTCCCGTAAGATCATATGAGTGGATCCGCAACGATCCTAGAAAGAGGTCTAGGAGGACCGACAATGGCAGGGGAGGCTTGATAGGATTTTCTAGCACAAAGAACAGGAAACAGGCTATTTCGGCACTTTTCTTTGGGTGTTAGCCCACGGATTCTGGTGCTGCATGGGGGTCCGACTCAACTTTCCCAAAATATCATAAATTAGGTCTGCAACAAGCCCGGAAAGAGGCCCAAGGGGACCAACGGCGACGGGGGAGGCCTTGTAGGATTTTATGGGCCAAGGAACAGAAACAGGCTATTTCGGCACTTTTCTGTGGGTGTTAGCCCACGGATTCTAGCACTACAAGGGGGTCCGATGCAAGTTTCCCAAATCATACGAATGGGTCCATAATGAGCCCGGCAAGAGGCCTAGGGGCACCGACGGCGGCGGGGGAGGCTTTGTAGGATTTTATGGGCCAAGGAACTGGAAATAGGCGATTGCGGCACATTAATGTGGATATTAGCCCACGGATTCTTGTGTTGCATGGGGGTCTGAGGCAAGTTTCCCAAAAACTCATACGAGTGGGTCCGCAATGAGCTTGATAAGAGGCCTAGGGGGCCCGACGACGGTGGGGGAGGCCTGGTAGGATTTTATGGGCCAAGAAACAGGAAATAGGCAATTTCAACACTTTTTTGTGGGGGTTGGAGCATGGATTCTTACGCTGCATGGGGTCTGGAATGTTTTCATAAAACTCATACGAGTGGGTTTAGAATGAATGTGGCAAGAGGCCCATGGGGCCCAGCAGCAACGGGGAAGGCCTGGTAGGATTTTTGTGGACCAAGGAACAGGAAACAGGTGATATTGGCACTTTTCTGTGGGTGTTAGTCCAAGGATTCTGGTGGTGCATGAGGGTCCGGTGCAAAATTCCTAAAAAATCATATGAGTGGTTCCGCAATGAGCGCAACAAGAGGCGTAGGGTTGCCGGTTGCGCGGGGGAGGCCTGGTTGGATTTTATGGGCTAAGGAACAACAAAAAGGCGATTTCAGCACTTTTCTGTTGGTGTCAGCCCATGGATTATGGCAATGCATGTGGATCTGGCACAAGTTTCCCGAAAATCATACCAGTGGGTCCGCAACGAGCCTAGCAAAAGGCCCATGTGGCCCGATGGTGGCGGCGGAGGCCTGGTTGGATTTTATGGGCCAAGTAATAGTAAACAGGCAATTTCAGCACTATTTTATGTGTTAGCCCATGGATTCTGGCGCTGCATGGGTGTTCAACGCATGTTTCCCAAAAAATCATATGAGTTGGTCCAAAACGAGGTAGAAAGAGGCCCACAGGTCCCGGCAGCAGCAGTGGAGGCCTGGTAGGATTTTATGGGCCAAAGAACATGAAATAGGCGATTTCAGCACTTTTCTGTGGTTGTTAGCCCACGGTTTCTGGCGCTGCATGAGGGTCCGGTTCAAGTTTCTCAAAAATCATACAAGTGGGTCCGCAATGAGCCACGCAAGAGGCCCAAGGGTCCCGGCGGCGGCAGGGGAGGCCTGATAGGATTTTATGGTCCAAGGAATAGGAAACAAGAAATTTCGACACTTTTCTATTGGTATTAGCCCATGGATTCTGGCTCTGCATGAGGTCTGGCGCAAGTTTCCCAAAACCTCGTATGAATGGGTCTGCAACGTACTCAGCAAGATGCTTAGGGGGCCCGACTGTGGTGGTGGAGGCCTGGTTGGATTTTATGGGCCAAGGAACATGAAACAAGCGATTTCGGCATTTTTCTGTGGGTGTTACCCCACGGATTCTGACGCTGCATAGGGGTCCGGCGCAAGTTTCTTGAAAACTCATACGAGTGGGTCCGTAACAAGCCTGGTAAGAGGTCTAAGTGGCCCGACACCGGCAGGGGAAGCCTGGTAGGATTTTATAGATTAAGAAATAGGAAACAAGCAATTTCGACACTTTTCTGTTGATGTTAGCCTACAGATTCTGGCACTGCATGGGCGTCCGTCACAAGTTTCCCAAAATATCGTATGAGTAGGTCCACAATGTGCCCTGCAAGACGCCCAGGCATCCTGACGACAGCGTGGGAGGCCTGGTATGATTTTATGGGCCAAGGAATGGGAAATGGGCGATTTCGACACTTTTCTATGGGCGTTAGCATACGGATTCTGGCTCTGCATGAGGGTCCGACACATATTTCATGAAAAATCATATGAATGGCTTTGCAACCAGCCTAATAAGAGGCCTATAGGGCCTGGCGCCAGCGGGGGAGACCTGGTAGGATTTTATGGGCCAAGGAACAAGAATCAGGCGATTTTGGCACTTTCCTGTGGGTGTTAGCCAAAGGATTCTGGCGCTGCATGGAGTTCCGGTGCAAGTTTCCCAAAAACTCATATGAGTGGGTCCGCAAAGAGCCCGGCAAGAGGCCTAGGGGGCCCGGCACCGGGGGAAGCCTTGAAGGATTTTATGGGCTAAGGAACAGGAAATAAGGGGATTTCGACACATTTCTGTGGGTGTTAGCCCACGGATTCTGGCGCTGCATGGGAGTCCGATGAATTTTTCCTGAAAACTCATGCGGGTGGGTCAGCAAGGAGTCCAGCAGGACGCCTAGGGGGCCTGGCCACGATGGGGGAGGCCTAGTAGGAATTTATGGGCCAAGGAGCAGGAAAAAGGAATTTCGGGACTTCATGTGGGTGTTAGCCCACGGATCTAGCACTGGATGGGTTCCGGCTCAATTTTCCCAAACAATCATAGGATTGGGTCTGCAACGAGCCTACAAAGATGCCCAGGGGGCTTGGCGGTGGCGGGGGAGGCCTGGTAGGACTTTATGGTCCAAGGAACAGGAAACAGGCGATTTAGTCACATTTTTATGGGAGTTAGCCCACGGATTATGACGCTGCATAAGGATCCTGCGCAAGTTTCCTAAAGGTTAATACGAGTAGGTCCACAATGAGCCTGGCAAGAGGCCCAGGGGGCCCAACGGCTGCGGGGGAGGTCTGGTAGGATTTTATGGTTCAAGGAACAGGAAAGAGGCGATTTTGGCACTTTTCTGTGGGACACCCACGGATTTTGGCACTGCATGGGGGTCCGGTAAACGTTTCCCAAAAAATCATACAAGTGGATCCGCAACGATCCCAGAAAGAGGACTAGGCGTCCTGACAATAGCAGGGGAGGCCTGATAGTGTTTTCTGGGCCAAGGAACAGGGAAATAGCAGGGGAGGCCTGATAGGATTTTCTTGGCCAAGGAACAGGGAACAAGCAATTTCGGCACTTTTCTTTGGGTGTTAGCCCACGGATTCTGGCGCTGCATGGGGTCCGAATCAAGTTTCCAAAAAATTCGTATGTGTGGGTCCACAACGAGCCCGTCAGGAGGCCCGGGGGGACCAGCAGAGACTGGGGAGCCCTTGTAGGATTTTATGGGCCAAGGAGCTAGGAAACTAGCGATTTTGACACTTTTCTGTGGGTGTTAGCCCACAGATTCTTGTGTTGCATGGGGGTCTGAAGAAAGTTTCCCAAAAATTCAAACGAGTGGGTCCGCAATGAGCTTGATAAGAGGCCTAGGGGGCCCGGCAACGGTGGGGAAGGCCCAGTAGGATTTTATGGGCCAAGGAACAGGAAACAGGCAATTTCGACACCTTTTTGTGAGGGGTTTAGACCACGGATTCTTACGCTGCATGGGGTCTGGCAAGTTTCCATAAAAATCATATGAGTGGGTTCACAACGAGTCCGATAAGAGGCCTAGGGGGCCTGACGACGGTGGGGGAGGCCTGGTAGGATTTTATGGGCCAAGGAACACAAAATAGGCAATTTCAGCACTTTTTTGTGGGGGGTTAGACCACAGGTTCTTATGTTGCATGCGGTCCGGCAAGTTTCCATATAAATCATATGAGTGGGTCCACAATAAATACAGCAAGAGGCCCAAGGGGCCCAACAGCGGTAGGGAAGGCCAGGTAAGATTTATGGGCCAAGGAACTGGAAACAGGCGATATCGACACTTTTCTGTGGGTGTTAGCCTAAGGATCCTGGTGGTGCATGAGGTTCCGATGCAAATTTAATGAAAAATCATATGAGTGGCTCCACATCGAGCCTGGCAAGTGGCTTTTCTCAGGGTGCCCGGTGGCGGTGCGTGAGGGTTCGTGCGATTTGTTTGGTCAAGGAACAAGAAATAAGCAATTTTAACAATTTTCTATCGATGGTAGCCCACGGATTCTGGCGCTGCATGGGGGTCCGGCGCATGTTTCCTGAAAAATCATACGAGTGGTTTCTAAAATGAGCCCGGCAAGAGGCCCAGGGGCCTGGCAGTGGCAAGGGAGGCCTGGTAGGATTTTGTGGGTCAAGGAACATGAAACAGGCGATTTTGGCACTTTTCTATGGGTGTTAGTCCATGGATTCTAGCGATGCATGGGGTCCAGTGCAAATTTCCCAAAAATTCATAAGAGTGGGTCCACAACGTGCTCAACAAGAGGCCTAGGGGGCCGGGCGGTGGTGGTGGAGGCCTGCTAGGATTATATGGTCCAAGGAACAGGAAATAGACGATTTCGGCACTTTTCTGTGGGTGTTAGCTCATGGATTCTAGCGCTACATGGGGGTCCGACCTAAGTTTCTTGAAAAATCATATGAGTGGGTCCGAAACAAGCCCGGAGAGAAGCCCAAGGGGCCCGACGGTGGCAGGGGAGGCCTTATAGGATTTAGTGGGTTAAGGAATAGGAAATAGGCAATTTTAGCACTTTTCTGTCGGTGTTAGCCCACCGATTCTGGCGCTCTATGGGGGTCTGGGGCAAGTTTCCCAAAAAATCAAATATATATGTCTGCAATGTGCCCTGCAAGAGGCCTAGGCGGACTGACGACTGCGGGGGAGGCCTGATAGTATTTTATGGGCCAAGGAACGGGAAAAGGGCAATTTCAACACTTTTCCATGGGTGTTAACATATGGATTTTGCGTTGCATGGGGTTCTGGCGCATGTTTTTAGAAAACTCATACAAGTGGGTTTGCAACGAGCTCAACAAGAGGCCTATGGGGCCCAGCGTCGGTGCCGGCGGGGGAGACCTAGTAGGATTTTGGTGCCAAGGAACAAGAAACGGGCGATTTTGGCACTTTTCTATAGGTGTTAGCCAATGTATTTTTGCACTGTATGGGGTTCCGCCGTAAGTTTCCCAAAAAAACATATGAGAGAGTTTGTAACGATCTCGACAAGAGGCCTAGGAGGCCCTGCGGCGGCGGAGGCCTAGAAGGATATTTTTTGCCAAAGAACATGAAACAGGAGATTTTGACACTCTTTTGCAAGTGTGAGCCCACGGATTCTGGCGCTGCATGGGGGTCCAATGCAAGTTTACCGAAATATCATACGAGTGGGTCCACAAGGAGACCGGCAAGAGAATGAAGGGGCTCGACGGTGACGGGGGAGGCCTTGCAGGATTTTACGGGCCAAGGAATAGGAAACAGGCGATTTCGACACTTTTCTGTCGGTGTTAGCCCACAGATTCTGGCGCTGCATGGGAGTCCAATGCAAGTTTCCTGAAAAACCATATGCGTAGGTCCGCAACGTTCCTGGTATGAGGTCAAGGGAGCCTGACAGCAGCGAGGGAGTCCTGGTAGGATTATATAGGCGAAGGAACAAGAAACGGGCGATTTTGACACTTTTCTATGGTGTTAGCCTTCTGGCGCTGCATGGGGGTCCGGTGCATATTTACCAAAAAATCATACGAGTGGGTTTGCAACGAGCCTTGCAAGAGGCCCAGGGGGCCCGGCGGCGGCGAGGGTGGCCTGGTAGGATTTTATTGGCCAAGGAACAGGAAACAAGCGATTTTGGCACTTTTCTATAGGTATTAGCCAACGGATTCTGTCGCTGCATGGGGTTCCGATGCAAGCTTCCCAAAATATAATACAAGTGGGTCCGCAACGAGCCCAAGAAGAGGCCTAGGGGGCCCGACAGCAGCGGAGGCCTGGTAGGATTTTATTGGCCAAGGAATTGGGAACTAGCGATTTCAACACTTTTCAATGGGTGTTAACCTACAGATTCAGGCATTGCATGGAGGTCCGGCGCAAGTTTCCCAAAAATTCATATGAGTGGGTCTGCAACAAGCCCAACAAGAGTCCCAGGGGCCTCGGCTACGGCGGAGGAGGCCTGGTAGGATTTTATGGGCAAACGAATAGGAAACAGGCGATTTTGGCACTTTTCTATTGGTGTTAGCCCACAGATTCTTGCGTTTCATGGGGTCCAGTGCAAGTTCCCAAAAACTCATATAAGTGGGTCCACAACGAGCCCGACAAAAGTCCTAAGGGGACTAACGGTGGCGGGGGAGGCCTGGTAGGATTTTATGGGCCAAGGAACTGGATACAGGCGATTTCGTCACTTTTCTATGGGTGTTAGCCCACGGATTCTTGCGCTGCATGGGGTTCGACACAGGTTTCCCAAAAAATTGTATGAGTGGGTCCGCAACAAGCCAAAAAGAGGCCCAAGGGGCCTGACGACGGCAGGGGAGGCCTAGTAGGATTTTATGGGCCAAGGAATAGGAAGCAAGGCGATTTTGGAACTTTTCTATCCGTGTTAGCCCACAGGTTATGGCGCTGCATGGGGGTCTGGCGCAAGATTCTCAAAATATTTTATGTGTAGATTCGCAAAGTTCCCACTAAGAGGCCCAAAGGGCCTGACGGTAGCGGGGGAGGCCTGGTAGGATTTTATTAGCCAAGGAACGGGAAACGAGCAATTTTAGCACTTTTCTATCGGTGTTAGGCTACGAATTCTGGCGCTGCATGGGACTCCTATGCAAGTTTCTTAAAAAAATCATATGAGTAGGTCCGCAACGTACCTGGCAAGAGGCCAAGGGTTTGACAGCAGCGGGGGAGGCCTGGTAGGATTTTATGGGCCAAGGAACAGGAAACAGGCAATTTCGGAACTCTTCTATGGGTGTTAGCCTACGAATTCTGGCGCTGCATGGGGGTCCGACACATATTTCCCAAAAACTCATACGAATAAGTTTGCAACGAACTTGAAAAGAGGCCCAGGGGGCCCAACAGCGACATGTGAGGCCTAGTATGATTTTATGGTCCAAGGAACAGGAAACAGGCGATTTTTGCACTTTTAATTAGTGTTAGCCAATGGATTCTAGCGCTTCATGGGGTTCCAGCACAAGTTTCCCAAAATATTATATGAGTGGATCCCCAACTAGCCCGGCAAGAGGCCTAGGGGGCCCGGTGGCGGGGGAGGCCTTTTAGGATTTTATGGGCCAAGAACAGAAAACTGGCGATTTCTGCACTTTTCTATGGGTATTAACCAACAGATTCAGGCGTTTCATGGGGGTCTGGCACAGGTTTCCCAAAAAATAATACGAGTGGGTCCGCAAAAATCACGATAAGAGGTCCAAGGTGCCTGACCTAGTAGGAGAGGCCTGGTAGGATTTTATGGGCTAGAGAATAGGAAACATGGAATTTCGGCACTTTTCTGTGGGTGTTAGCCAACGGATTCTTGCGTTGCATGGGGTCCGATGCAAGTTGTCAAATAAATCATACAAGTGGGTCAACAACGAGCTCGGCAAGAGGACCAAGGGTCCAGACGGTGGCGGGGGTGGCCTGGTAAGATTTTATGGGCCAAGGAATAGGAAATAAGTGATTTTGGCACTTTTCTGTCGGTATTAGCCCACAGATATTGGTGCTGCATGTGGGTCCGGCGCAAAATTTTGGAAAAATCGTATAAGTAGGTCCGCAATGTGCCCGGTAATCGGCCTAGGGGGCCTAACGGCAGCGGGGAGGCCTGGTAGGATTTTATGTGCCAAGGATTGAAAAACGTCCGATTTCGACACTTTTCTATCGGGGTTAGCCTATGGATTTTGGCGCTGCATTGGGGTCCGGTGCATATTTCCCAAAAACTCATACGAGTTGGTTTGCGATGAGCTTGGTAAGAGGCTTAGGGGGCCCGACGGCGGCGGGGGAGGCCTTGTTGGATTTTATGGGCCAAGGAACAGGAAGCAGGCGATTTCAGCATTTTTTTGTGAGTGTTAGCCCAAGGATTCTGGCGCTGCATGGGGGTTCGGTGCACGTTTCTCAAAAATTCATATGAGTTGGTCTGTAACGAGCTTTACAAGAGGCGCATAGGGCCCGGCAGTAGCAGTGGAGGCCTGATAGAATTTTATGGGGCAAGGAACAATAAGCAGGCAATTTCGACACTTTTCTATCGGTGTTAGCCCACAGATTCTAGAGATGCATGGGGTCCGGCGCAAGTTTCTTGAAAATCATACGAGTGGGTCAGCAACGAGCCCGGCAAGAGGCCCAAGGGGCCCCGGTGGTAGCGGGGGAGGCCTGGTAGGATATTATCGTCCAATGAATAGGAAACAAGTCATTTCGACACTTTTTTGTCGGTGTTAGCCAAAGGATTCTGGCGCTGCATGGGGGTCTGGCGCAAGTTTTCCAAAAAATCTTATGAGTTGGTCTGCAATGAGCCAGGCAAGTGGTCATCGGGCCCGACAGCAACAGTGGAGACCTAGTAGGATTTTATGGTCCAAGGAATAGGAAATAGGCGATTTCGGCACTTTTTTGTCGATTTTAGCCCACCGATTTTGGTGCTGCATGGGGGTTCGGTGCAAGTTTCATAAAAAATCAAATATGTAGATCTGCAACGTGCCCTGCAAGAGGCCTAAGGGGCTTGACGGCTTGGCGGGAGGCCTGGTATGATTTTATGGGCCAAGGAAAGGGAAACGGGTGATTTCAGCACTTTTCTATGGGTGTTAGCATACGGATTCTAGTGTTGCATGGTGGTCCGGCGCAAGTTTCCCAAAATATCATACGGGTTTTTCCTCAACAATCTTGCAAGAGTCTTAGGGGACCCGGTGGCGGCGAGGGAGGTCTAGTAGGATTTTATGGGCCATGGAACAGGAAACTGGCAATTTCGATACTTTTGTATGGGTGTTAGCCCATGGATTTCTGGCGCTGCATGGGGGTACGATGCATGTTTCTCAAAAACTCATCCGAGTGGGTCCACAACGAGTCCGGCAAGAGGCCTAGGGAGCCCGACGGTGGTGGGGGAGGCCTGGTAGGAATTTATGGGCCAAGAAACAGGAAACATGCGATTTCGGCACTTTTCTGTGGGTGTTAGCTCACGAATTCTGGCGCTGCATGGGATCCAGTGCAGGTTTCAAAAAAATCATATTAGTGGCTCCGCAATGAGCCAAACATTAGGCCCAGGGGTCTCGGCGGCCACGGGGGAGGCTTGGTAGGATTTTATTGGCTAAGGAACAAGAAATAGGCAATTTTGACACTTTTTTGTAGGTGTTAGCCCACAGATTCTGGTGCTGCATGCGGGTCCGCTCAGGATTCTTGAAAACTCTTATAAGCAGGTCCACAACGTGGTCTGCAAGAGGCCCAGGGTGCCTGATGGCAGCGGGGGAGGCCCGGTAGGATTTTATGGGCCAAGGAACGGAAAACGACCGATTTTGGCATTTTTCTATCGGTGTTAGCCTACGGATTTTGGCGCTACATGGGGGTCCGGTGCATGTTTCCAAAATATTCATACGACTGGTTTTGCAACGAGACTGGCAATAGGTCTGGGGGCGCAGTTGCGGTAGAGGACGCCTGGTAGAGATTTATGGGCCAAAGAACAAGAAACAGGCGATTTCGGCACTTTTCTATGGGTGTTAGCCCACGGATTGTGGCGCTGCATGGGGGTCCAACGCAAGTTTCCCAAAATATCATACTAGTGCATCCGCAACGACCCCGGCAAGAGTCTCTGGCAACTCAATGGCAGTGGGGGAGGCCCGGTAGGATTTTATGGGCCATGGAACAGGAAACATGCGATTTCGCTACTTTTCTCTAAATGTTATCCCACGGATTCTGGCGCTGCATGGGGGTCTAGTGCAAGTTTCCAAAAAATTCATATGAGTGGGTCCGCAATGAGCCCGACAAGAGGCCTAGGGGTCCCGACGTCGGCGGGGAGGCATTGTAGGAATTTATGGGCCAAGGAACGGGAAACAGATGATTTCAGGACTTTTCTGTGGGTGTTAGCTCATGTATTCTGGCACTGCATTGGGGTCCGGTGTAGGTTTCCAAAAAAATCATACAAGTACGTTTGAAATAAGCCTAGCTAGAGGCATAAGGGGCCCGCTGACCTCAGGGAAGGCCTGGTAGGATTTTATGGGCCAAGGAACAGGAAACTGGCAATTTCAACACTTTTTTATAGGTGTTAGCCCACGGATTTTGGCGCTGCATGGGGTTTCGACGTAAGTTTCTCAAAATATCATACGTGTGCATCCAAAACGAGCCCGGAAAGAGGCCTAGGGGGCCTGACGGTGGTCGGGGAGGCCTGGTAGGAATTTATAGGCCAAGAAACAGGAAACAAGCGATTTTGGAACTTTTCTGTGGGTGTTAGGTCACGGATTCTGGCGCTGCATGTGGTCCAGTGCAAGTTTAAAAAAAATCATACTAGTGGGTTCGCAATGAGCCTGACATTAGGCTCAGGGGTCCCGACGGCCGCGGGGGAGGCTTGGTAGGATTTTATTGGCAAAGGATCAGAAAAAAGGCAATTTTGAAATTTTTTTGTAGGTGTTAGCCCACGGATTATGGTGCTGCATTCGGATCCGGCGCAAGATTATTGTAAAATTGTATAAGTAGGTCCGCAACATGCCTGGCAAGAGGTACAGGGGTCTGACGGTAGTGGAGGAGGCCTGGTAGGACTTTATGGGCCAAGGAACGTAAAACGGCCGATTTCGACACTTTTCTACCGGTGTTAGCCTACGGATTTTGGCGCTGCATGAGGGTCCGGCGCTTGTTTTCAGAAACTTCATACGACTGGTTTCACAACGAGATCAGCAACAGGCCCAAGGGGCCCTGTCGCGGTGGAGGAGGCCTGGTAGAGATTTATGGGCCAAAGAACAAGAAATAGGCGATTTCGGCACTTTTCTGTGGGTGTTAGCCCACGGATTGTGGCGTTGCATGGGGGTTCGGCGTAAGTTTCACATAAAATCATACTAGTGCTTTCGCAACGAGCCCGACAAGAGGCTCAGGAAACTCGATGGCAGCAGGGGAGGCCTAGTAGGATTTTATGGGCCATGGAACAAGAAACATATGATTTCGCTACTTTTCTATGGGTGTTATCCCACGGATTCCAGAGCTGCATGGGGTCCAGTGCAAGTTTCCAGAAAAATCATACGAGTGGATCCGCAACGAGACCGACAAGAGTCGTAGGGGGCCCGACGGCAGCGGGGAGGCCTGGTAGGAATTTATGGGCCAAGGAATAGGAAACAGACGATTTTGGCACTTTTCTGTGGTTGTTAGCTCACGGATTCTGGCGCTGCATGGGGGTCTGGCGCAGGTTTCTAAAAATTTCATATGAGTAGGCATGCAACGAGCCTAGCAAGAGGCCCAGGGGTCCCTCTGGCCAAGGGGGAGGCCTGGTGGGATTTTATCGGTCAAGGAACTAGAAACGGGCAATTTTGGAACTCCTCTATGGGTGTTAGCCTACGAATTCTGGCGCTGCATGGGGTTCCGATGCATATTTATTGAAATCTCATATAAGTTGGTCGGCAACGTGCCCGGAAAGAGGCACAGGTGGCCTGATGGCAATGGGGGAGGTAGGATTTTATGGGCCAAGGAACAATAAACAGGCGATTTCAGCACTTTTCTGTGGGTGTTAGCCCACAGATTCTGGTGAGGCATGGGGTTCCGGTGGAAGTTTCCCAAAAATCATACCAGTGGGTCAGCAACGAGCCCGACAATAGGTCTAAGGGGCCCGACGGCAGCGGGGGAGGCCTGGTAGTATATTAAGGTCCAAGGAATAGGAAATAGGTGATTTCGATACTTTTTTGTGGGTGTTAGCCCAAGGATTCTGGCGCTGCATGGGGGTCCGACGCAAGTTTCCCAAAAAATCAAATGTGTAGGTTCGCAACGTGCCCTGCAAGAGGCCTAGGGGGCCCGACGGCTGTGGGGGAGGCCTGGTAGGAATTTATGGGCCAAGAAATAGGAAACAGGCGATTTCGGCACTTTTCTGTAGGTGTTAGCTCACGGATTCTGGCGCTGCATGGGATCCAGTGCAGGTTTCGCAAAATACCATATAAGTTGGTCCACAAGGAGCCTTGCAAGAGGTCATAGGGCCCGGCAGCAACAATGGAGGCCTGATAGGATTTTATGGTCCAAGGAATAGTAAACAGGCGATTTCGGCACTTTTCTGTCGATTTTAGCCCACCGATTCTGGCGCTGCATGCGTGTTCGGCGCATGTTTCCCAAAAATTCAAATGTGTAGGTTTGCATTGTGCCCTGCAAGAGGCCTAGGGGCCTGATGGCTGCACGGGAGACCTTGTAAGATTTTCTGGGCCAAGGAATGGGAAACAAGCAATTTTAATACTTTTCCATGGGTGCTAGCATACGGATTCTAGCAATGTAAAGGGTCCGTTGCAGGTTTTTTGAAAAATCATATGAGTGGATCCGCAACGTGCCCGGAAAGAAGCCCAAGGAGCTCGACGACGATAGTAGGGGGCCTGGTAGGATTGTATGGGCCAAAGAACAGGAAACAGGCGATTTCGTCACTTTTCTGTGGGTGTTAACCCGCAGATTCTGGAACTGCATGGGGGTCTGATGCAAGTTTCCCAAAATATCATACGAGTGGGTCCGCAACGGGCTCAACAAGAGGCCTAGGGGGCCCTTCCACTATAGGGGAGGCTGGTAGGAATTTATGGGTCATGCAATAGGAAACAAGCAATTCGACACTTTTCTGTGGGTGTTAGCCTAAAGATGCTGGCGCTACATAGGGGTCCGACGCAAGTTTCCTAAAAATCTTACGAGTTTGTCTGCAACAAGCTGGCCAGAGGCTTAGGGGACCTGATGGCGGCGGGGAAGGCCTGGTAGGATTTTATGGGCCATGGAACAGGAAACAGGCAATTTTGGCTTTTTTAATTGGGTGTTAGTCCATGGATTCTGGCGCTAAAGGGGATCCGACCCAAGTTTCCTAAAAAATTATACGAGTGATTTTGCAACGAGCCAGGCAAGAGGCCCAGGGTGTGCAGCAATGGTGGGGAAGGCCTAGTAGGAATTTATGGGCCAAGGAATAGTAAACAGGCAATTTCGACATTTTTCTCTGGGTGTTATCCCACAGATTATGGTGTTGCATGGGGGTTTGGCGCATGTTTCCCAAAAAATCATACGAGTGCGTCCGCATTGAGCCCGACATGAGGCTCAGGGGACCTGGTGGTGGCAGGGGAGGCCTGGTAGAATTTCATGGGCCATGGAACAGGAAATAAAGGATTTTTGGCACTTTTCTGTGGGTGTTAGCCCACGGATTTCGGTGATGCATGAGGGTTCGATGCAATATTCTTGAAAAATCATATAACTAGGTCTGCAACAAGCCCAACAAGAAGCCTAGGGGACCCGACAGCGACGGGGGAGGCCTGGTAGGTATTTATGCGCCACGGAACAGGAAACAGGCAATTTTGGCTCTTTTCTGTTTGTGTTAGCCCACAGATTCTGGCGCTGCATGGGGGTCCAGAGCAGGTTTCCAAAAAAATCATACGACTGCATCTGCAACAAGCCCGACAAGTGGGCCAGGCAGATGCAGGGGAGGCCTGGTAGGATTTTATGGCCCAAGAAACAAGAAATAGGCGATTTTAACAATTTTTATAGGTCTTAGCCCACATATTTTGGCGCTGCATGGGGGTCCACCGCAAGTTTCGCAAAAACTCATATGGGTGGGTCCATAAAGAGCCTTGCAAGAGGCCTGGGGGCCCGGCGGCAGTGGGAGAGGCCTGGTAGGATATTATGGGCCACATAACGGGAACAGGTAATTTCGACCCTTTCCTGTGGGTGTTAGCCCATGGATTCTGGTGCTACATGCGGGTCCAGAGCAAGTTTCCAAAAAACTCATACGGGTGGTTTTGAAACAAGCGCAGCTAGAGGCCCAGGGTGCCGGATAGTGGCGGGGGAGGCCTTTTAGGATTTTATCGGCTAAGGAACAAGAAATAGGCGATGTCGACACTTTTCTGTCGCGTTTAGCCCACGAATTGTGGTGTTGCATGGGGGTCCACTGTAATTTTCCCAAAAAATCATATGAGTGGGTCCGTAACGTGCCCAGCAAGAGGCCCTAGTGGGAAGAGCAGCGGCGGGGGAGGCCTGGTAGGATTTTATAGGCCATGGAATGGGAAATAAGAGATTTTGGCACTTTTCTATAGGTGTTAGCTCACGGATTCTAGCGCTGCATGGGGGTCCGATGCAAGTTTCTCGAAAAATCATACAAGTGGGTCCAATGAGCCCGACAAGAGGCCCAAGGGTCCCGGTGGGGGGGGGGAGGCTTAGGAGGATTTTATGAGCTAAGGAACAGGAAACAGGTGATTTCGACAATTTTCTGTCGGTGTTAGCCCACGGATTCTGGTGCTGCATGGGGGTCCAGGGCAAGTTTCCCAAAACATCATACGAGTAGGTCAGCAACGAGCCTGGCAAGAGGCCTAGGGGGCCTGTCGGTGGTGGGGGTGGCATGGTAGGATTTTATGGTCCAAGGAATAGGAAACATACGATTTCGACACTTTTCTGTGGGTGTTAGCCCACATAGTCTAGCGCTACATGGGGGTCCGATACATTCCCAAAAAATCATACAAGTGGATCTGCAATGAGTTCGACAAGAGGCCCAGGCGGCCTGATGGTGGCGGGGGAGACCTAGTAGGATTTTATAGGACAAGGAACAAGAATCAGGCGATTTTGAGACTTTTTTGTGGGTGTTAGCCCACGGATTCTAGCGATGCATGGGGTCTGGCACAATTTTCCTGAAATATCATACGAGTGGTTATGCAATAAGCCCAGAAAGAGGCCCAAGGGGCTCGGCGGTGGTGAGGGAGGCCTGGTAGGATTTATGGGCCAAGGAATAGGAAACTGGTGATTTCGCCACATTTCTATGGGTGTTAACCAACGGATTCTGGTGCTGCTTGCTGGTCCGGCGCAAGTTTCCCAAAAAATCATATGAATGGGTCTGCAACATGCTCGGCAAAAGGCCCGGGGGCTCGGTGGTTGCGGGGGAGGCCTTGTAGACTTTTATGGGCCATGGAACCGGAAAGAGACGATTTTGGCACTTTTCTGTGAGTGTTAGCCCATGGATTCTAGCGTTGCATGGGGGTTCAATGCAAGTTTCCCAAAATATCATTCAACTTGGTCTGCTACGAGCTCGACAAGAGGTCAGGGGGCCGGCGGTGGCGGGGGAGACCTGGTAGGATTTTATGGGCCAAGAAACTGGAAACTGGCAATTTTAGCGCTTTTCTGTGGGTGTTATCCTATGGATTCTAGCGCTGCATGGGGTTCCGGCGCAAGTTTCCCGAAAAATCATACGAGTGGGTCTGCAACGAGCTCGGCAAGAGGCCCGGGGGCCCGACGGCGGGGAGTGGGGGGCAGGCTTGGTAGGATTTTATAGGTCAAAGAACAGGAAACAGGCGATTTTGGCAAATTCAATAAGTGGAAAATGGTCCACCCAACTACCCTTGAAGTCTAACGCACAAGCCCGTAACATATCTTCAAGTGTTTGAATAGTGTATTCTGCTTGACCATCTGTTTGAGGGTGGAAAGTTTTACTCAAATTCACTTGTGTCCCTAAACACCTTTGGAAGGACTTCCAAATCTATGCAGTGACTTGAGCTCCTCGATCAGATATAATAGATATCGGGACTCCATGTAGCCCAACAATCTCTTTGAGGTATAACTTTGCATACTCTTCAGCATTATAATCACTCTTAACTGGCAAGAAGTGTGCTGACTTTGTGAGTCTATCAACTATTACCCATATGGAGTAAAACTTTTGCAATGAGCAAGGCAACCCAGTAACAAAATTCATATTAATCATATCCCACTTCCACCTTGGAAGTTCTATACATTGCATATAACCTCCCAGCTTTTGGTGCTCTAGTTTGACTTGTTGGTAATTCACACATTGAGCCACAAATTCTGCAAGGTCCTTTTTCATGCCTCCCCACCAAAACATTCCCTTCATGTCATGATACATCTTAGTTGATCTTGGATGGATGGAATATCTTGAATGATGGGCTTCTTCCATTATCCTCCTTTTTAGTCCATTAATACCAGACACACATAATCTATTTTGTCAATAAAGTACTCTATTTTGTGTATGTTCGAAGCCCTTCATCGTACCCTGACTCACCCTTTTCTTAAGTCATCATAGAATATATCCTTGAATTGCTTTTCTCTCACCTCCATTACCAATGAAGACTCTGCAACATTATGCACAACAACCCCTTCCATTAGAGTTTCAAAGAGGCAAACTCCCAAACTGGCTAGTTGACATAGATCCTTAACCAATATTCATGATTGCCTTATGACTCAAAGCATCGGCTACCACATTTGATTTTCCTAGATGGTATAGTATATCAATGTCATAATCCTTTATTAGCTCTAGTCATCTCCACTGTCTTAAATTTAGGTCTTTCTACTTAAAGATGTACTGTAGACTCTTAAGATCATTATATATGTAACCATAAACCCCATACAAATAGCGGCACCATATTTTTCAAGTAAACACAACTGCTGCCAGCTCAAGGTCATGCGTTGGGTAGTTTTTCTGATGCAGTTGCAGTTGTCTCGAGGCATAAGCAATTACCCTACCATGTTGTGTCAGTACACACCCTAAGCAACCTTCTGAAGCATCACAATACACCGCATACCCCTCTGTGCCTTCTAGAAGCACTAGCATAGGTGCAGAAGTTAGCTTGCTTTACAAGTCTTGGAAGCTCCTTTCATATGCATCATTCCATTGGAACTTGGTCACCTTATGTGTCAACTTTGTTAGAGGTGCAGAAATAGAAGAAAAACCCTCAATAAACCTTCTGTAATAACCTGCAAACCCTAGGAAGCTTCGAACTTCCATGGGTGTTGTCGCTGTATCTTTTGTGAATCAACCCTTATTCCTTAATAGGATATAATATGACCCAAGAATGCCACTAATTTTAACCAAAATCTACATTTGGAAAACTTGGCATATGATTGCCGATCATGAAGAATTTGTAATACCTATCGTAAGTGATTTGTATGATCCTCTTCTGATCTTGAATATATCAAAATATCATTTATAAATACTATCACGAATACATCCAAGAATGGCTTGAATATCCTGTTCATTAAATCCATAAGAACAGCTGGTGCATTTGACAGCCTAAATGACATAACAAGAAATTCAAAGTGACCATAGCATGTCCTAAAAGTTTGGGTATATCTTTCTCCTTGGTGATAACCTGATCTCAAATCAATTTTCGAAAAGCATTTTGTACCCTATAACTAATCAAATAAATCATCAATCCTGGGGAGGGGGTATTTGTTCTTAATTTTCACGCTATTCAATTGCTTGTAGTCAATACACATCCCAAAGTGCCAGCTTTTTTACATACAAATAACACTGGTGCACCCCAAGGGGACACACTAGGTCTTATAAAACCCTTCTCTAGAAAGTCTTTTTATTACTCCTTTAATTCACGTAATTCTGCCGGGGCCATTCTATATAGAGGGATAGAAATAGGTTTAGTGCTTGGAAGTAAGTCAATACCAAAATCTACTTCTCGTTTTGGAGGTAAACCCAAAAGATCTTTAGAAAATACATCAACAAATTCATTCACTATGGGAACAAATTGAAGAACTGGTGATTCTTCCTCCATATCCTCACTCTAACTAGATGACATATGTATCCCTTTGACATCATCTTCCTTGTCTTAAAATAAGAAACAAACTTACCCTTTGGTGCCCCAACATTGCCTTCCCATTCCAGGACCGCCTCACTTGGAAAATGGAAATACATTCTCTTAGTTTGGCAATCCATAGTGGCATAGTAAGAAGCTAACTAATCCATACCCATTATAACATCAAATTCCACCATTTCTAGATCAACAAGGTCAGCCAATGTCTCACGGTCACAAACAGTTACTACATATTTATAATAGACCCTTCTAGCTATAATAGATTCACCGGTTGATGTACACACTTCAAATGGCTTGTTCAATAATTCAGGTGTTCTCTTAAGCTTCCAACAACTCTTTGAGTGATATATGATAGTATAGAACCATGTTCAATTAATGCACATACATTATGTGAAAAGATGAACAATGTACTTGTGACCACATTGGGTAAAGCTTTCAAATTTCGCTGACTCCCAAGAGCATAAGTGCGATTCTGGGCTCTGCTAGAGCTAGCTACCCCTCTACCACCTCTACCATGACCTATAGGTTCTTGCTGACCCCTATCTAATAGAGGAATTGATGATGATGATTCAACAACTGACCCAGTAGGTTGTGCTATATCACCCATGCGTCTCCTTAGGCAATCTCTCATCATATGCCCTGGCACACACACCAATAACAAGCATATGTCCCAACATGACATGTACCTAATGACTCCTCCCATATTGTTTGCAAAGCTACCTAGAAGCCATTGGCTAGCTTTCCAAATATCCTGTTGTCCGTGCACCTTGGCCTTCGCTTCTTTGACCAAACTGATTACTTTTAGAACCTTGAAGTTGTGATGGTACACTAGCTTCAGAGTAGGAGGATGATGGCCTCAGTCTATAAGACAATCGAGGCCTAAACTCACATTGAGACGATATAAGCTGCCTCGTACATCTGGCCCTCTTGGACTGCCCCCTTTCTAACTCTTGTGTCCTTCTTCTTCGCCTCTAATACTCTAATTTTTGTGCAAAAGCTTACATCCTCGCTATATCCATGTCTTTATTCAAAGAAGCAATGATGCAATCTCTGACAAGATATGAATCTAACCTATCCACATATCGATGAACTCTATCTACCATAGTAGCAACTACATTAGGAGCTTACCTGGAAAGGGAATTAAATTGAACGCTATACTCTCTCACACTCATATTCCCTTGGTGGGGATTCAAAAACTGATCTGCACGAGCATCTCGGATCTCTAATGGCAAGTAATGGTCAAGAAATGACTCTTTGAACTCCAACCTGGTAGTTGGAGGTGCATCTATACCCTTAGATTGATTCCAAGCTTCATGTCGTAGTATAGACATACCCTTCAATCTATGTGTTGCTAGCTCCACAGCTTCTATACCGCTTATGTGCATAACATCCAAAGTGCATAGGATCTGATCGATGAAGTCTTGTGGATTTTCATTAGGATCTGACCTGGTAAAAATGGAGGGTCCAAATTAAAGAAGTCATGTATCCTCGTGCTAGCTGCCCTATTTTCACCACTTGCACCTATAACTGGGCCCTCTTGGCTTTGACCTTGGCTAGCAACTATACGAGTCAATAGTTGGACTGCATTTCTCAGATCCTGCACGGCAGCATCGGTAGGTGGTTCTGGAGAAATCTCACTACTTCCTGGTTCATCAGGAACTGGAGGAGTTGGAGATGTTTGTGAGGGAGACTCATCTTGGGCCTCATTTTGTTGTGTCACCCGACTAGGTACACCAACTACCACTTCTACTTCCTTCCCTTTACCTTTACTTTTCCTTGTTTCTGGCATACTCGTTGTACAAAAATATTTAGAGGGTAGAAACAATCCACCTACAACACTTGGCTCTATGGCACGATCTAAAGAATGAAAAGAAAGTGACAAGTCCTAAATGCCACATAACCTCCTACTTATAAATGTGATGCACAACACATCCATTAACAAGACTCTACATAGAAACGACTTTGTAGACTTCCTAGGACGACCCGCTCTGATACAACATTTGTAACGCCCGAAGTCCTATTAAGGCGGATTAGCACCAGTTGCCAACAAGGCTTGAGAGAACCAACAAATAACTATGCATTTTCAATGAACATTATAAGGTGTTTTAACATTCAACATGCTTTCAAGAAAGTAGACAGTAATAACAAGCCAAAATAAAATGCATATGACTAGGCTGTTGGAGCCACGATGTCAAAAGTACAATACATGACCACACTTTACTTTACATAGTCTATAAAGCCTCTATATAAGGAACAATATCTATTAAGGGTTGGGATAGTCCCCATCTCACGACTAACTATACAATACAAAAATATAAGCTGGAGACACACAAAGCCTCGAAGCAACATGGAGCTCAGTAATAGCAGCTAGATATCTTGTACTCCTACTGGGAAGATCTACTAGCTCTTGTACCTGCAGCATGAAATGCGGGTCCCCATAAGGGTCGTCAGTACGAGATAATGTATTGAATATGTAAGACAAAAAGTACTATATATGAAATAAGAACTCAAATGAAATCATACACTGATGTGTAAGGATAAGAGACCACCTTTAGTCATATTATGGAATTATGTACTTTATGTCCTTTTTATTACTTTACCTTTCTTTACTATATAATCTATACACAGTATATAATACAAATGACTAGCTGACCAGTGGTAAATAAATATCGGGATTGACACATGCTAGGATTTCCTTTCACCCCTAGGATGCCCCCCAATTATATGGGATAGACCAATGCTAGGTGATTCTTCCACCCCTTGGTTACCACCCATCAATAAGGAACTTCGATTTATCTTTTATTTACTTTTGAAATGATTCTTTTGGTGGTCATAACATTTAGAGCTGTAGGACTATAGATATAGCATGTGACATGTAACAATGATGCAAGACAGTGCCACAATGAAAAGAGTAGGTTACACAACTAATGAATTGTATAGGAGATGAAACAACACGTGGACTTTATTTAGCAACAAAAGGAACTCATGTATTTTGGTATCCAAAGTATGTATGCAGGATTGACAATAGCTATGTATGGGAACGTATTAAAGAGTGGAGACATTGTCATTAGTTATGTCATAGTCTGTAAGGGCCTCTATGTGTCAAGGAAGAACCTAGATTTCATGTCAAATAATATGAAAACGAGTAGCCTTGCATACTTCCTTGTACTACCTAGTTATTACCTCGAAGTAACATCCTTTTCTCCCAAATATTTATTTAAAATAGAGTAGGTGATAAAACTAGTATTAGCAGCTAATAATCATGTCTTGGCAGTCCAATCACATAAAAAAATAGCACCCGGGTAGCAAACTTGTAATTATTAACCCAAGAGTATTATTTCAACCTTTACACTTCTAATCATATTTTATAATACTCATTCTCATTTACTTGTCATATCCAGCTTATTTTAGTCTCATAACAGCCTTACAACAGCTCACAAAGCACAACACATAGTAGGCAACATAACATTACATCTTCTTGCAATATTTTGAAGTAAGCAATCCCAAACGTGTTTCAACTTTAAGTAAAACGTCTCCAACATATTTACATATAAAAACAGTCCTAAAACAGTCCAAAAATATTTCCAAAGTAGATGGAGGACGTGAAACAACAATTCCCAATTACCAGTCCACAAGTTCCTACTAAGAGCACAATTAAGATATCATACAAGAACTCATTTTTGCGAAATATAAAAATGGTGCAGCAGCCTTGTTACATCACTACAGAACTAAACCTTAATAAAAACATAAATCTTACTTCATAATCCAGCCAACCAAGAAGAGAAAAGCCTCTAAATAAACAAGAAAAATGTACAACAATCTTTGGAACACATGTTGTCCAAAATTTCAAGACAAGTATAACCAACCTATTTCTCTTGTTTCTCATGATAAAACAATACTAAATACACAAATATCTTTACTTACCTTTACCTTCAAGGTTGAGGGCCTCTTTAGGAACCCTAGTAAGGTTGTGAGGGCTGCTTTGTATGTGTTTAAAGAGTGCAAACAAAGAACTTAAAAAATCAGATTTTTTTGTCCAAGTAGAAATGCTTAAAGGAGCTACATTTAATCCTTTTTAGAGGGACCTTTTGGCCGACTTTCTTTTGCATTTTAAGCCTTTTTTTATCAAGGTAGTGATGCAGCTTCTTGGCCCTTTCACTTGGGCCTTAATGACATCTAAGTTGATGGGCCTTGGTGGCCCATTTTCCTCTTTTCCCTTCTCTTAGTTTGGGCCCAAATTGTCAAGTGGGTTGTGAATGTGCTTGGACCCTTTTTCTATTAATCTTGGGCTTCCAATATTTTCCCTTTATGATGATAAACAATGGGCTAAAATTACACCCTTAACTTGCGCTTTATTCATTATCGAACTTTAACAGATTCGGTGTTGGGCCTCGCCTCCATCTACATAGCCTATTTAAGCTAAGCACGTAGGTGACTTACTTGTTAGCTTCCTAAGTCCTACAAGCACCTCACTTCTTTCACTTTGTTTAGGGCTGTGATCTCCTCAATTTGGCTTAAAACATATGTACACTCACCCGTCTTAAGCATTAGACGTAAATATAGTGCTCCAGTCTAAAAGGTAGGAACTTTTAAAGTTTGTGCTCCTTCTATCAAATCATATCATGTTCCATATGCATAGGACTAGTACACCTAAGATGTTGGGTGTTACAATAGCAATATGATCCTTATAGATAACTTTATTCATTTTTTTGGTCATTACTCTTACACTTTTTGTCCTTTCCTTGTTTGATATATATAAATAATAATCAGTGGAAATATTAGTTCGGGGGGGGGGGGGGGGAGGGTTAGTAAATGTAGAGATAGATGATGATTTTATTTTAAAGATTATCTGAGTTATTATCATTTTTTGTATTGTAACTTTTCTCAAATGACAGTTAGGATATTTTTTTCTGTATTATCACTGATTTATTTAATTGTTTTATAGAATTATTGAAAGTTTTATTTTGCTTATTTTCTTTGTAATAAAATTAAAAAGTTTATGATATATGAGATATATGTTGTAGATCCATGGGACTTACACCTCATGTCTCAGGACTTGCATCTCGCTCCATGCTATATGAAACACCTCGTCTCACACACCCACCTTTATAAATACTAATTTTTTTATAATGAAACTAACCATGTGGAGACATTTTCTTCAATTAAGCTTCTGCGAATAGGAAAAATCCTCCTAGTAATTTTATTTGAGGTCAAAATTGTCAAGTTCTAGTAATTCAGCTCGGTCATTCAATCCGTTCAAGGAATAATTATTTGAACTCGATGAAAATATAAAAGAAATTTTACGTATATATATTCCTTTAAATAGTTCGTTGAAATTCGTAGAAAAGTCATTTTAATTCAACACATTGGAATGATGTCCCTCATTGAAGTTCATTGAACTGGCTGGTGCTTGTTGTTTTGGGATCAATATTACTGCATAAGGATCGTAAAGATGAAAAATATATGGAAAATTTGAAAAAACCTCAAATAATAAATGTCATAACCAGGATATCTCATCTACCTTTTTCATACTCGGATGTCTGTAGATGGCAGGGGAGATATTTCTTAGTCAAATCCAACTCACACCATATCCAGAACATGTCTGGGACAGGCTAAAATGACATGGCATGACATATAATGAGAACTCAATAGTAAAATTATGAACATTCAGAAAATGTCTACTTAAGATTTTCCTTCACCAATGTTCTTGTTTCTTATCCTTCTTTGTGTTGGAATAAAATCCAAGTCTTTATTTTACTTACCTCTTTCTCCTAACTCGCGAACAATCTCATCTA
Organism: Solanum rostratum; assembly: GCA_029948455.1. Taxonomy (NCBI): domain Eukaryota; kingdom Viridiplantae; phylum Streptophyta; class Magnoliopsida; order Solanales; family Solanaceae; genus Solanum; species Solanum rostratum. Next base: position 59,569,651 of record CM057049.1, read on the forward strand.
ATTTCTTATCAAGATCTGGCATCTGTTGCATACTTTGTTTTCTTTTATGGTCTTTAGGTACTTATTTTAGAAATCAAAGAATGGTACTCCTCTTCTTCTGAAAATATTTTCTACCCGGGCGTCAAGCAAATGCTGAAGGATAATATACAATTTTTGACTTTTAGGAGGCAAAATAATGGAGGAAGGCTTGAAATCTATTCATTGTAGCCTTCCTTGCCCTTAGATACCTTCTCTCCCTCTTTGTCGATCTTAGAGTATCCTTTTGAGGGTGACTCTCGTTTGTTTTATATCACCAGAAAAAAGGAGAATAAAGGAGTTGGTGTATTCTTAATTTTGTCCCAACAATCCTACTACGGTAGGTCTTATCCTGCCATGGTAGTAATGCTATGGCGGAGTTACTCCCATAATGGAGAGGCGGTGCTGGTCCAGATTAATTTGGATCACAAAATATTTTGATCCACCTAGACAACGATGGTTTGGATCGTTACAAGCAGTTCTATACATTTCATACTAGCATATAAATCTACCGCAAAACCAAATAAGTTTCACAAAAGACAAGTCATTTGGTGTAGCAGGGCCGAGTGGTTGCTTATGCCTCCTGACAGCTGAGAGTACACGAGCACAACTACCTTACCCATGATTTAGATTTGGCGCGGTAATTTACGTGCTCAAAATATAGAGGTACTACTTATATGGGGTTCATTGCAAGTTGTACACAGATAACCACAACCTTCAGTATGTTATGTGCTAGAGGAACCAAAATTATAGATAGATAAGCAGGGTTGAGTCTTTGGAATAATATGATCTTTCTATCCTTTTTCATCCAGGCAAGGCTAATATTGTTGCAAATGCCTTTAGATGGAAGGCAATGAGCATGGACAGTTTAGCTTATTTGCCTATTGTGTAGTGGCCCCTAACTTTAGACATCTAGTTCTTTGTTATCTGGATGATTAGATTGGACTTTTTGGACTCCAGGCGGGTATTAACTTCTATAGAGTCTCACTCTTCCTTGTTTGATCGGATATATACCGGACAGTAAGAGGATGAGTCATTAGCAGCCCTCAAGAACCAAGTGTTATAGGGTCATGATGGTTAGGCTACTATAGGCACGAATAGGGTTCTCAAATTCAATGGTCGCTTATGCATACCTATAGTTAGGGATTTGATACAATTGATTCTCTATAAGGCACATGCTTCTAGATATTCTATTTATCCAAGCACAGAAAAGATGTATCAGGATTTGAGGCAGCATTATTGGTAGGATGGTATGCAGAGAGATATAGTTGAGTATGTGTCCTTTTGCCTAAGCTATCAGCAAATGAAGGCCTAGCATCAACGACCTAGGGGAGAGCTATAGAGTTTACCAATTCCCGAGTGGAAGTGAGTCTGTATCACCATGGATGTCATCTTGGGGTTGCCTAGCATTTTCAGGGGCATTGATAGTATTTGGGTTATCCTTGATCGATTGACCAAGTCAACCCATTTCCTTCCAGTTTAGTCCTCCTATAGTGCAAAGTGGTTGTACTGTATTTATATTTAAGAGGTGGTCCATCTTCATGGCTTATCACTCTATCATTTCAGATCGAGGATCTTAGTTTACCTCTAATTTCTGGAGAGCATCTCAATGAGTGTTGGGTACTCAGGTCGATCTTGACATTGCATTTCACCCATAGACCAATCGTCAGTCAGAGTGTACTATTAAGATCTTGGAGGATATGTTGCCGGCCTGTGTTTTGGAGTTTGGTGGTCAGTGGGATCAGCTTTTCCCCTAGTGGAGTTTGTGTACAACAACAGCTACCACTCGAGTATTCAGATGGTCCTATTCAAGGCCTTATATGGTAGGCATTGTCTCACTCTAGTCGAATGATTTAAGTCCTCAGAGCCTGGAGCATGTGATATGTATATGCTTTAAGAGGCTTTAGCTAGGGTTTAGGTGATTCGGGATACGTTGAGGACAACTCAGATTCGGTACTAGAGTTATTCCGATCGTAGACGCCGCCTGTTATGTTTTGACGTTGGTGACTGAGTATTTCTACTAGTATCACCTTTGAAAGGCGTAACAAGGATTGGTAGGTGGGGCAAGCTTAGCCCCTGGTATATTGGTCCATTTGAGATTTTGGGAAGAGTTAATGTAATTGCTTATGAGTTAGTTGTTCCCCCAAACATTTTCAACTATATACCATGATTTCTACATTTTGATAGTATGTTGGTATGTGCCAAATGAGTCTCCTGTGCTGCAGTATGATTCGGTTGAGTTAGATGATCATTTGGCATTTATTGAGGAGTCAGAAGCCATTTTAGCCGGAGATGCTAGGCGAGTTCACTCCAGAGCCATACTTGAGGTTAAGGTCTAGTGGAGGCATCATCCAGTTGAGGAGACTACCTGGGAGACCAAGTGGGATATGCAGAGCAGTGCCCCAACCTATTTGAGCCTTCAGGTATACCCTTATCCTTACTTTAGCGGATGAAAGTCCTTTTTGGTAGTGGATGTTATAATGACCCTTTTGGTAATTCTTTTGTTTACTGCATCTTCTACATTGGTTAGAGCATTCCTAAAGCGACCCTAGGTCATTCATGACCTGCTTGCACTAATAGTTTGGTGCCTGGTTGTTCATTTAGATATTGTGTAGTTTTTTGTGTTTTGGAGGCCTTCTAACTTGAAAAATTAATTTTTTTAGTAAAATGCAAGTAAACAGCCTTAGAACTGAATTCTAATAGTTTCATCAGCTCCAAAATGGCCAAATTAGGCTAGAAGAATGGTCAGCTTGAGTGCAAAGGCTTTCGGTGTGAGTTTGTGCCGAGTTTAGCATTTTAGCCTTTAAAACTGGCCAAAAGTTGACTTTGGTCAACATTCTTAGAAAATGTGCTCAAATGGAAATTCAGACAATACGATTAGCTCCTGGTCTAGAATGACCTTTTGTTCAGTTCTCAAGGTTTTCAAACTCGCCCCGAGCCCCTTGGTGGAATTTTTCTAAAAAAAGGTCATGGGAGTGTGACCCACATGCATTCCTAACAACCTCGTATGGAAATTTTGAAATGCGACATTGAGTATGGAACATTGAAGTTAGTGGTTTGCATAGTCCATTTGAGCCTATGGAGTTCCGAACGAATTTGAAGTACCCATCAAAAATTTTGGAATTGAGAAACACCAGCTTTGCAGCTGGTTTCTGGTGCAGGTGGCCTATATATACATATGCAATTTCCAGCTTTGAATCAAATTATGTTCCAAAGTTTGAGGACTGATATCTTGGGCATTCTTGAGGAAAATTGTGCATTTCAGCGGTCTATTTAGCATGAATTTTGAGGGGAACATCGTGGTGGTATCAGAATTGATCGTGGGTGCTCCCTTCGAGCTAAATATTAATTTTTGCTGCTGGTTCGAAGGAAATTTAAGCTAAATTTCTTGGGAACTTTGGAGTGTGATTTAAGGAGCATTTCAGGTCTGAATTAAGCGATTCTTGGCTCCAAACCAAAGGACTTTTCATATGGAATGTGTGTGTGGAATCGAAAAATAACTTTGGAGCTTCTTTGGAGGTGAGATTCCTTTTAGCTTCTGCATTTCCTATTTTTGGACTAAAATTTATGGGATTTTCGAAAATTTATATAGATCAATATAGGCCCATATTGGGTGATTCAAAAGCCTAATTCGTGGAGTTCTCTTGTGGTGATCGTCGTTGTGTGATTTTTTTCAGCTAAAAGGGCTTCATTTCAGTAAATTTCTCTATGTTAGCTGCTCCATAAAGTATTCTCTTGAGCTAAAAGTCACATTTTTGTATTTTCTGACATTGGGGTGTTTTCAAGCTCTGAATTGTGTCCCATGTTGGGAAATGAGCTTGAGAAGCTTGTTAGTACCAACTTTCGGTGTTAATTCCAAAATTTCAGATGTGGGTCCCACATTTTTTCATTTTGATCCTGAAATTGGTCCATATTCGTTTCTTGTAATTTTAATGTTGTTGTGATTGTTATAGCATTGCGAACCTCTTTTTGGCAATATGACAACATTCTGAGGCTATTCAAAAAAGAAAAGTGCTGGCAGAGTAGGGTGGCGCACACATGGTCGGCTTATTGGTAGGCTATGACTTCTCTTCTTTCAGATTAAGTTGGAATATGTGAATATGTATGGAATTGCATGAATATTGGGCAGAGAGCTAGTTAAGTATGCCATGTATGCTATAGAAATATGTTTTGCTGATTTTGGGGCTGGCAGGTACTTGTATTGTACTGGTTTAGCATCTTCGCTACTAGTATCTTGCTTATGGATGAGTTGCAATACATATTGAGATTTGTGGCTAAGAATGTGATATATCTTCATGTGTATGGATGTATGTTGGCCTTAGTCTAGGCTTAGGCTAGTGATACCATAGACTTGCGTCATACCAGTAGTCTAATAAATTTCCACTCGGTATGACTCGAGAGGCATAGGTCCTTGTAGAATGATACAACAGACTTGAATTATACAGATTTGAGCCTTAGATAGGTCGTGACTTTACTTGGGACCTTGCTATCTTCTATGCCCCCACTTTACTCTATTAAAATGTGATTCGATCACTCATTGGGATTTGCCAAGGTTCAAAGATGTTTTGTTTTTCCCAATGAGTCATGTTGATTCTATTGGGAAGGTTCCTCCGTGGTTAAAAGTCTGAGCTTTGTATTTCCCATTATTTACTACTCAACCTCCTATGACAGAGTGGACTATCAGAGATTACCTACGAGTTGTATTGTACTTCATAAGGCCCACATCCATTGTGCAAGGTCCAGCCTTTTTGTTCCCCCCTTCTCAGGCATTATGCTTCATGGGCCCCACACCACGGTGATAGGTTCAAGCTTCGTGCTCCTCCTTCTTTGACATTCAACATTGTACTTCATAGGGCCCATATTCGTGTGTTAAAGGTCTAGGCGTTGTGTTTCCTTTCCTCTTTTATAGTTCGGGTTACTGGTTTGGCTCACTTGATCATATGAGGTTAGATATACACACAGTTGGATACCTAGCACATGGGTGTACCTACTAGGATTATGGAGCCCAGTGGACATATAGGCTTTAGGATTAGATAGTATCCTACACCCATGTACCTGCCTATTCTATTCTGTTATGTCCTGTTTTGCTCTATTGTTGTGGTAATTGTATCTTAGCTATTATTGCTTTGTTTTCTATTTTTACTAGTCAGTCTATTATGCTTACTGGATACCTTCTTCTGGTACTCATACTATACTCTGTATATGCTTAGTGATACAGGTCCCAACACGAATCAGTGGTGCTAATTTTAGCCAGTCAGTAGTATATTTTTCGGGAACTTGGGTGAGCTTTTGTGTGCGTGTTTATATATATATATATATATATATATATATATATATATATATATATATATATATATATATATATATATATATATATTACGAATCGTAACTTTTAGTTAGTTTTCTGTGCTCAGACCCATTACTAGAAGTTCTAGGTCACAAGCTGGTTTACGTCCCGGTGGGACATGGTGGGTGCCATCATGACTCGAGATTTCAAGTCATCACGGATCAATTATTTAATTTCATGATTTTCATAATTTATGAGAAATTCCTTCTTTAATGTACTTTGGGTTTAGGAATATACAAATAGATCTATTTTAACGTTGATCCAAATGATCCTATTCATTATGATTATGAATGAATTTACCCCAATTACATGATTTCTAGATAATTGAGTTGAAACTCATTCTACTACTCTCATTCCTTCTTTACAAGTCATGATTGTTATATTTCAACTATTCAAGTATGTTACACGTGGTGTAATAATTATGGGCGCACACCCTACTTTACACAATTCCAATGGCATTGTCACGCCCTAAGTCTCATTAAGGCGGACTGGCACCAGTTGCCGACAAGGCTCGAGAGAACCAACATATAACTATGCACCTGCTATGAACATTTAAGAGGTTTCCATATTCAACATGCTGTCAGAAGAAAGTAAACTGTATTAACAAGCCAAACGTAAATGCATAAGACTAGGCCGTCGGAGCCACGATGTCTACAGTATGCTACTTGGCCACACTTTAATTTACATAGTCTACATAGCCTCTAGGTAAGGAACACTATCTATATGGGTCGGGACAGGCCCCGCCTCATGACCAACTATACAATACAAAATACAAGTTCTAAACACACAAGCCCCGAAGCAACCTGGAGCTTAGTAATAGCAGCTGAAAGTCCGGTACTCTTACTGGGGAGATCTAGTAGCTCCTGTACCTGCAGCATGAAATGCAGGTCCCCCATAAGGGACGTCAGTATGAGATAATGTACTGAATATGTAAGGCAAGAAATACTGTATGTAAAATAAGAACTCAAATGATATCACATACTGGTGTATAAGGATGAAAAGACCACCTTTAGTCATACTGTGGAATCATGTACTTTATGTGTTTTTATTACTTTATCTTTCTTTACTGTATAATCTGTAAACAATATATCATGTAAATGACCAGCTGATCAGTGGTAAATCAATAACGGGATCGACCCATGCTAGGCTTTCCTTTCACCCCTGGGATACCCCCTGTAATATGGGATCGACCCATGCTAGGTGATTCTTCCACCCCTGGGATACCACCCATTAATAAGCAACTGTGAGTTATCTTTTATTTACTTTCCAGATGATTCTTTTGGTGGTCATAACCTTTAGAACTATAGGAGTATAGACATGTGACATATAAACAACCAGACAAGACAATACTACAATGAAAAGAGAGATACACAACTAATGAACCATATAGGAGATTAAACAACACATGGACTTTGTTTGGTAAAAAGGAACTCATGTATATTTGGTATCCAAGTACGTATGCAGGTTTGACAATGGCTATGTATGGGAACATATGAACATGGTAAAGAGTGGAGACACAATTATTGGTGATGTCGTAGTTGGTAAGGGCCCTCTATGTACCAAGGACGGACGTAGATTTCATGCCAAGTAATAGGAAATCAAGTAGCCTTACATACCTCGTTGTACTATGTCGTTATTACCTCAGATTAGTATCCTTTTCCTCCAAACACTTATCTACAATATAGTAGGTGATAAAACTAGTATTAGCAGCTAATAAACACATCTTGGTAATCCAATTTCACCCAAAAATAATATCCGGGCAGCAAGCTCGGAATTAGCAACCAAAGAGTATTCTATCAACATTTCCACTCTTAATCGTATTTTCTAATACATGTACTCATATACATGTCTTATACAGCTTGTTTTAGTCCCATAACAGTGTTACCACAGTTCATAAAGTACAACATACAACAATTCTACCCAACACGCAAGTAGGCAACGTAACATTACATCCTTTTGCTACATTTCGGTGTCAACAATTCCAAATCTGTTTCAACCTCAACCAAACTGTCCTCAACATTTTTACACACAAATACAGTCCTAAAACAGCACAAAAACAGTCCCCCCAAGTGGATGGAAAACATGGACAACCATTCCCAATCTTCAGACCACAAATTCCTACTAAGAGCGCAATTTAGGTATCATATAAGAACTCATTTTCGCGGAAGATAAAAATGGTGCAGCAGCCTTCTTACACCACTACAGAACCAAACCTTGTTAAAAACATACATATTACTTCATAATCCAGCCAACCAACAAGAGAAAAGCCTCTTAATTAACAAGAAAAGTGGACAACAATCTTTGGAACACATGCTGTCCCAAATTCCTGCATAAGTACAACCAGCATACTCTTCATGTTTCTCATGGAAATATTACACCAAACCATAGGTATTTTTACTTAACTTAGCCCTCAAGGATTAGGTGCTCTTCAATAACCCTAGAGGTGAGCCTTGGCTGCTTTAGAAAATGAAGAGAGAGCAAGAAGAAACTTGGAGAGAAATCTGATTTTTGGCTTAAGAAAATGACTAAAAGTTGCTGGTTTTTGCTCCCTTTTATATGGCCACTTTTGGCCGGCTTTCTTTTGGATTTCCAGAATTACTTTATTAAGGTTATGATGCAGCAACTTGGCTTTTTCACTTGGGCCTTATTGGGCTTCAATTGGATGGGCTTTACTGCAAATTTTCCTCCTTTATACCCACTTAGTTTGGGCCCTAGTTGTGAATTGGGTTGTGAATGTAATTTGGCCCTTTTCCTATTCAACTTGGGCTTAAAATGTTGTCCTTTTATGATTCTAAACCATGGGCCCAAATGACATCCTTAACTCGGGGTTCATTCATTGTCGGACTTTAACAAATTCGGTGTTGGTCCTTATCTCCGTTTACCTAGCCTATTTAAGCTAAGCACGTAGGTGACTCACCTCCTAGATTCCTAAGTCTCACAAGCACCTCACTTATTTTACTTCATTTAAGGTCACAATCTCCTTAGCTTGACTTAAAAATTATATACACTCGGCCATCTTAAGCGTTAGACGTACATATACCCCTTTAATCTAAAATTCACGCACTTTTAAAATGTGTGCGGATTTGACCCCGCCATATCATGTTTCATCTACGTTGGACTAGTACATGTAAGATGTGGGGTGTTATAGGCATGAAGTGTAAAGATGATGGGGTGTACACCCTACTTTACACAAATTAAGGAAATGAGCTACTCCATGAGCGTGAATCCATGAAGTATGATTTAGGTCAAGATTACAAATTTATGATAAGTATGAATTATGATTTATGACAAGTATGATCTTATGTCTATGTTATGTATTTTGTGGCATGTAAACCTTGCATCGAATGGGACTTGATGTGGGGGCTCAACTTATGGGATCCTTAAATAGGTTTTCTAAGTATCATAACTACATTGCCATCATAGAATTTATGTTTTTACCATTATTGAATTTCTAGTGGATCTACATAGATTATGACACTCCCTAAGAGGGATAGGAGTTTTACCTTGGCAAGTAAGGCTCCCTTTTCTACGATGTACGAGTAGACATCAAGATTACTTTTAGTTGATGTCTTTAAGGTATACTAATGCATTAATCTCACTTGGATCCACTTATGATTCTACTACTCTTTTATCATGTTATTTAAAATGATCACTTGTATATTATGATTTATTATGCAACTCATGGATTATAAACTTAGTATATTCTAATGTACTGATGCATACTACTATGCCTACATTATATCACAATGTAAGAGCGCGCGACTATCTTTCTCCTCATCATCGTGGTTAGGTTAAGTGGCCAGTTGAAAATTGTTTGTGAGTCCCCATGACCCAGGAGAAAACCTATTACTTCTAGCCTTTACCTTATGCCATTGAGCTACTTTAAGACTTGTTATATTTTTCTTTAAGGGTGAGGTAGGGCCATGTCATAGCCCCTACCTAGTCTAGTACTTATTGGTAATGTTGGACATGCTGTATTGGAATCTATGTTGTTTAGTACTCCTTATATTATCTGTTGATTTGTCTTGTAAGGTCATATTCTAATTTTCTGCTTATGATTGTGATTCATTACCCATAAATGTTTATGATTTGTTAAGATACTTTATTGGGCTTCATATGGGATCTCTAGTCATTGTGTCACACCTAGGGTCTAGCTTGGGTCGTGACAGGTCCCATGAGATGACTATTATTGATTATTGTATTGAGATTTATAATTATGGAATTGGTATATCGATCATGAAATGTAAAGTTATTCTTTCTGTATGTGTGTGGTTTACTATGTTATTATTACTTGTATATGTTTCACTTATTGGAATAGCCGTATGATCCCACTAGTATACTGTTGTTATGTGTATTGATACTATAATTTCTCTTTCCTTGTTGAGTACAAGGCATCTTTAGGATGTTGATGATACACATCAGCTAGGAGAATAGTGAGCTACCGAATTCAAGGGTGATCTAGCTTTTTTAGGGCTTCCATGGATTCCTCTTTACTCTTAGACCATTTCTTTTTAGACATAGACACTTTAATTTATTTATTGTTATGATTTCCATTTCCTAGCGTTGCGTCCTCTTATGTTGGACACTTTGATAGAGTTTTGATATAATGAATTAAGGTTCTGAGTTTTTTTCCTACGCTATCTAGTCTGTTTGAGTTTATGAGAACTCAATGTCGACCTATTAGTGTAACCTGTTTCCACATCTTAAATTGCTAATTTGCTTTAATTACTATTTGGGTTGTAGCAATAGGTTTTTATGAGAGAGTTAGAGTGGGTGCCACTCACGGCCTAGTTCAGGGTCGTGACGTAATTGGTATGTGAGCCCTAGATTCGTTGATCTCATTGTACCAAAATGAGTCTAGTAGAGTCTTGTGGAATGGTACGGAGATGGCTGTACTTTTCTTTGAAAGGCTATATGACTTTAGGAAATCTCTTTCTATATTTTTCTTCGAAAGGCTACATGACTTTAGGCAATCTCTTTTATATTTTTTCTTCTCTCCTCTTGTTGTGCTAAAGCTTGATTCCAATTATTATCTAGTGATCCAAATTTGTATCTAACCTCTTTCACTCTTCTGCCTGCAAATGGTTGACACGTGCTACAATTGTATTAGGCCAGCAACTCCCACCAATGACCTATAAAAGGTGCCAGCGACAAAAGGACAAGGGAGAGGATAGGCAAGGGGTAAAATCGGGGAGTGGTAACGCCTGCTAGAGGTGACGCCCAAACTGCGAATGTACCTATAGGAGATGCCCCTCCTATACCTCTGGTGGAGAATGTAGAAATTGAGTTTAAGGAGAATGCAGAAATTGAGGAAGATGAACAAGCAAGGACTGAAGGCGTTCCCCCTCAGACCCAACAACTTCCTAGCAAGTATTGACTTTTCTAAGAGGGTTGGTAAGTTATGAAACCATTCCCACAGTGTCCGTCGCCCTAGCTCCAATCACTCACACTGATTTTTCATCTTTTGGTTTAGTGATGTCTCCAGAGGTGACGATGGAAATGGTACTAGAATTAACGGCACAAGGAACATGCTACATTTTTAGGAAGTTTTTCATTTCATCAATGAAACTCTAGAATGTACGACAACATGTGAATTGGCACAATAAGAAGCCAAATGAAAAATTCCAACACAACAAGGCTAATCAAGTTAATGTATTGGAAAACACATCCTATGCTAAGAAACTGAAAGATAGAAGGGAAAAAGCATAGCGAATTTCTCTGAGATTCTTAAAAATCAAGTGGTAGGTTCTAAGAAAATAAGAAATACTAATGAGGCACAAGTTAAAAAATGTGGTACTTCAGAAAAAGAGAAGGATCATTCTTTGCTTTTGAAATTAACTATAGAAAGACCACAAAACAAAAGACAACACCTGCAATGGACACCATATCTTGATAAAAAATTAGATGAGGTTGTTTACGAGTTAGGATAAAAAAGTAAGCACTTAATGATTTAGTTTCTATTCCAACACAGAGAAGTAGAAAAAACATGAACATTGGATAAGGAAAATCGTAAGTTGACATTTTCTGAGTGTTCACAAATTTACTATTAAATTCTCATTATTTGTCTTACCATGTCAATTTAGACTAGACATGTTCAAGAGAGAATGTGTGTGCCATATTTGACAACAAAACAGTTCACCTACCATCTAAAGGTATCCAAGTATGAAAAAAGTAGACAAAGATCCTAGTTATGACATTTATGATTCAAGGTTTGGTCAAATTTTCCTAGTATTTTTCATCTTTATGATTCAAGGGATGTTGTTGGTGGTTTCTCTGTGGGGACCTTGATTGTTCCTGATATTGCTGATTTTTTTTTGGAGTATTCGCGCTTGAATGAAGATTGCGGGAGTAATTATTGTTACCTTGGCGAGGAGGAGTTGAGCTTATCTTTCGTGCTACAGCAGTAGTGATGGGAGTTGATAGCGGTTTCTTGTCATCCTCATACTTTAAGAAAAGCTCATGATCTAGAAGCTTTTCGTAAAGCTCTTCATAGGAAATCGTGGAATCTCTAGCACGAATGGCAGCAGAGAGTTCTCGAAATTTAGATCCGAGTCCACTGAGAATTTTAACAATAAGTTCTGGATTTGATACAGGCGCGCCAGCAGTTGCAAGTTCATCACAAACTAAACGAACCTGATGAAGATAATCCGCGACCAGATGAGACTCTTTAGTGAGTCGAGCCAACCGGTCTCGCAAGCTGAAAATCCTTGTCTGAGATTGGTTTGCATAGGAAGTATGCAAAGCATCCCAGGCAGCTTTGGTAGAGACTGCAACAGCAATAGTGGGGGCAAGTGTAGGATCAATGGAGGCCAAGATAACATTTTGAATTAACTGATCTTGGTGATACCAAAGGACAAACACAGGGTTATCAAAAACACGATTTTTTTTGTGATATGGTGCGAGTGGAGGCAGGGATGGAGCCATCGAGATGCCCATACAGATTGTGATCATGCATAAGCATTGAAACTTGAGCTTTCCACAGGGAGAAATTATGACCGCCAGTTAATTTTATGGGTAGTTGAGTCATAGGATTGAATTGGACAATAGTAATGGAGCTACGGACTCCATCAGCATTAGTCACAGAAACATTAGAAGCCATCTGGATTCTGGACGATTAGCAGCGAGAAAAAAAAAAGAGAGGAAAAAAAGGATCAACTCGTTGGAGTTTAGAAGGGATGTGATACCAAAAAGAGGCGAGAGCAGATGATGGGAAAAATTGTAATTGTGTTATTGACCATACGTTGGTATATAAAGAATGTACAAGAAGATAATGATTGTTAACAAAGCCTAGATACAAGGAAAGAGTTACAACAAATTCCTGAAGATTAGGAACTAGGACAATTGAATTCTATAGTACTAAGGAGTCTTCTAGTCATCCGTTATTAGAGAGCTTGATCTTTAATAGTTGATGAAACTGATAATCTTGCATAGTTGATGAATGTTAATGTTGCATAGTTGATAAAACTGATAATGTTGCTATACAACCTACATTGATCATGTAGCTTTCCAAGTTAAAAGGACCTCGAGGCATTGGTGAAAGATTTTTGACCTAGAGTCACCCTTAATGATATTGCCAGGGTATAAATAATATAGAGCCCAATTGTTGCTATTAATGTAATGGCTTCAAACTCTATCAAGCTTCAAGATATTTCATCTTAATATAAGGATACAAAACAATTCTATTAAAAGTAGAGTAAAACAAACAAAACTATAAAATCAAGAAAGAGAATATGTATGGTTTTGTAGTGTTAACTCTGACATAAATTCCTTGTTTGCTTATTTTATGGTTGTATTTCATAATCCATCTTCCACCTACTTATCTTTTCTATGGGAGATTTATTTTTACTATTGTCTATTTAAATTATTTTACCATTCAAAAGGTATGCTCTGATAACATATATTTTTAGATTCTTATTATGTACTCTATATGTTTGATCACAATTTTATAATTTGAACTCATGAAATTTCTGTATTTTTAACTATGGCTAATATTTATTTAAATTTGGACTCTCCTGTAGAAGAAAACATCACCTGTCAACGCAAACTGGCGAATAAGCATCTTGAGAATGAAGATGTAAAATTAACTTTTGATTCCATTCCCATTTTCAGTATTGATATCTATAAACACAAAATCAATATTTCCTCTTTCACTAGCAATGGTTGAAATCACCTCATAAGAATGCAACCTGCAATAATTAACTTAGAGATGAGTGAAGGTAGAAGAGAATGAATTGCAATGTTGCTCGAATCCTCTAATAGTAAAACATTTACGACGGACCAGATATGAATGTGACGACATTTGGAGGATTCAATAAACATAGGTAATTGTGAGGTTCAAATAGTGTTTGAGAGATTTCTATACTAAACAAACAAAAACAACAATAACAACATACCCAATGAAATAATTGGATAAATTTTCTCCTTCATTTAGTTTAAGGTGGTAGAAAGAAAAAAGAATTAATCAAAGAACGAGAAAAAACTCAAAAATCATTTTTGTTTTGCTCTCTCAAAATCTTCACAGGCTAAAAAAATGGATTTTGATACTTCCATCAATTGTGAGAAAACTAGTTATGTAGATGTTCCTCCAACCTATGTTGGCCTTATAATTCTCTTGGTTGATCATGATACAAATTCTCTTTAAAACATAGCAACAATTCTTGTGGAACATTCTTTTAAAGGTACATTAATCTTTTATTACTTTAAGTTTCTCTCATATGTATTGAGCCTTTTCCCCATATTTCTTATTGGATCTTCTAGGTAAAATCTTTACTTCTAATCTATTATTAAAGAAGTGAAGTCAAAAAAATTTAAACACTAAATTTAGTCAAAAAAATAAATAAATTTCTTATTCAAATTTCAACACTCAAATATACTCCAAAAAATTTAAATTTAAAACATAAGTCCATGTATATAAAAAATGTCATTCATTAATTTTACAGAAATTCACTTTTTTAATAATAGACTATAAGTACATATTTTACCTAGAAGATCCAATAAGAAATAGGTGCAAAAGGCTCAATACATACGAGGGAAAACTTAAAGAAATATAAGATTAATGTACCTTTAAAAGAATGCTCTTCAAGAATTGTTGCTACGTTTGAAAGAGAATTTGTACCATGATCAACTAAGAGAATTCTAAGGCTAAAATAAGCTGGAGGAATATCTTCATAACTAGTTTTTCACAATTTATAGAAGTATCAAAATTCATTTTTTAGCCTGTGAAGATTTTGAGAGAGCAAAACAAAAAGGATGTTTGAGTTTTTCTTCTCTTTCTTTGATTTCTCTTTATTTCTTTCTACCACTTTATACTAAACGAATGTCACGACCCAAAAATGGACGTGATGGCACTCACCTAACCCACCAAGGCAAGTCAACCCAACACCTACTGATCCAAATATAACAATGATAGCGGAAGAGGAAATAGTCTAATATGACAAATAATCATAGGAAAATCAAACTACAACCATCCCAGAACTGGTGTCACATGTACAAGCCTCTAAATACATAGTACTCGAATAAAATAAATGTCTCAAATGTCTAGTCCTCAAATAGGACGTAACATAATAATGGATTCCTTGAAGGTCCACCGATGAGATAAGCAGCTACCTTAAGGATAATCCGGAAGCTCGATCCTGAAATGAGAAAATTCTAACTAAAGGGACCGGGCTCGCAACTTACAAAAATGTAGCAAGGGGTGAGTACAAAAAATAACACGGTACTCAACAAATGGAACTAACCTAGAGTAAAATAATGAAGAACCAAGTAACTCTTTCACACCCAACCACATACCGCCGAACTACAAACCTGCACTCAGAAAAGTCCCAGCCCAACAACACGTAATACACAACAAAGATAGTTTTTCAGTATATCACAATTATCAAATCACAAGTCATAACTCACAAGTGATAACATACTCAATCACATGAATAACACCATGCCACATAATAGTATGTAAGGATGAGATGCAATGCTTATGCAATAATTGTCGGCAATGACCTCGACATCACAATATCAATATGCAAGGATGAGATGCAATTCTTATGCAATAATTGCCAGCAATGACCTCGGCATCACAATATCAATAGCAAAGATCTCAGTATCACAATATCGCCGGCAAAGACCTCGGCATCACAACATCGCCGGCAAAGACCTCGGCATCACAACATCGCCGGCAAAGACCTCGGCATCACAATATCGCCGGCAAAGACCTCGGCATCACAACATCGCCGGCAAAGACTTCGGCATCACAATATCGCCGGCAAAGACCTCGACATCACATCTCGACCGGTAAAGACCTCGGCCCCAATTTCTTTCTTTTTTTTCTTTACCATCTCACTCATATCAATATCCAGAACCAATGCAAATTATGTGTGACATAGAATGAATGAACATGAGATGAAGTTCACAAACAAATCAACTCATAATCACCAACCACATCAATATATCTCAATAATAGAATTCACACCACTTAACCACATTTTCAATTCAAGTGTCCCAACACCACGCCAACTCATGTTTATATTTAACTGCCTCATTTTTCTATAATATTAAAATATTTCAATACCATCACAACCTCAATAACAATCACATCTCAAAATAAGTACCCATTCGTTATCAATATCAAATAATTCATTATTTCCCCTAAAATACGCTTCCACAATTAATTCACAAGTCAAATATCACCATAGGAATAATTATTCAATTCAAAATATTTTGATCAAAGCCTAAATTAATCCATCTCTATCCCAAAATATTCAATTCTATATACATTAGAGCATACAAGATTCAACATATTTAACGAAAGATTAGAAACCCACTTGCCTCAATTTATAGAATCACACTCCGATTCTTGAGTCTTTCATAACGATTTCAGATGATCAAAGTATGTTCAAACACATAATCTACATGAGAATACGAATCCAATGACACCCATATTGCTACATTTATTTTTTGGCTAAAAAATCGGGTCAAAAAGTCACCCCGAGCCCTTAAATTCGAATCTGAAAATTTCTTTCAGATTATGTTTACCCATAATAAACTAAACGTATACGTCAAATTTCAGCTAAAACAGATCGTTATTCGACCCCCAAATCAAAATTTTATTCTAAGAACCCTAGGGCTATATTTCTTACTTTAATATAAATTATACACGTTTCTACCCTAAAAAGTTATTCATAATCTCATGAAAACTTAATAGAAAGGATAAGAATAATTACCTTGATGTTTCGAGATGAAAATCACAATATTTCTCTATCTTTTTTCCTTTCCGTAACTTTTTTTCTTTTCCGTTTCTACATTCTTTCTTCTGTTTCGTGGGTTTCTGTTTGTTGTTTTTGCAGAAGGCTGCTGCGCAACCCTTTTTATATTTACTCTCTTTCTTCTTCTTTTTTTTTTCAACCCTTTTATTTATTTATTTATTTCTTTTAATATAGTAAAAGTGATAAATTCTATTAGCCTATTTTTTTTTTTATAAATATGAGATAAATAGTGTAGGATATTAATTAAAAATATTATTTTAATCCATCAACTAAAGTAATTATCTAAAATTATCCGTCAACTAAATGATCGCAATTATCGAATAGTTCTAAATTACCCATCAAAAATTTACAAGAATGATCATTTATAAAAGAGGAAGGATTTATTTTTAAAATGACCTAACGGGTCATTACATTATCCACCACTAAAAATTATGTTCGTCCTCGAACATAAAGAAGGAGAAGGAAGAATAATGAACATTACCAAAATCCAAAGTTATGATCTTCCAAAATCAGTATTTCATCTCTCCAAGTAAGTTCCTCCTTTAAGATCATTCCATCAAAATCTTCTAATGCACAAACCCTCATAGATTTTGTTAAGAATTACATTCTCACAGTCAAATCTTTCCACGATATTAAGTTATAAAATGCGATCTTTAGACATTGAACCCTCATCATAGAGAATCAAATTCTTTTTGACCCAACGAAGGAAAGGATCAAGTAACCACTTAGCGAATGATTCATTTAAACATACAGAATCTCTAACAACACTATCAGGAATACTATATCAATAGCAGTGATTATAAACAACCCTTAAGAGTGGTAGAGCTGGACCCAATATGCCGCACATTCATTCATACATAACCAGAACATAACTTCAACGACAAGAAGAGCCTTAAAAGTGCTGGACAACTATAAATATTTATGGTACCTCTTTTATAGATTCACATAAACAAAGTTGTGTGTAGAACCGCTTGTATACTTCAACTGTCCCAAATAATACTAAATATGTCAACATTGAAATAATCAAGTCTGCATAAGCATCTTATCTTACTAAGAGAAAATTACAGGACCGGTTCACCCGATCCACCACTAAGGATCCGTCTACACAAGTGAAGATACGAGTGGGAATAGGAAAGGAGTGATATTCTAAAACAAGCCCATAATGAGGTAGGTAGTCACTTCATAGTGCATGGAATCAAGGTCAACTAATACAGGATACTCCTTTCATAGTGCTCCTATCAAACGTTTTCATTTATCTGACCCTATGGTTTTTTTTTTGAATTCCATTTTTAGCAATACATAATCAACCTGCCTGGTCCCAATACAATCGTACATATACTTAATTTATCAAACTCCACATACTCTTTACAGTACTGCATCAAAGACAACGCTCTTAATACTAATAGGATATCATACCCATACTTGTCATTTACCATTCTCTCAAATTGTTACTAGTATTAAAGTCTCCTTAGCTACACATTATCACCTTCAAATATCTCATACTATGGTTTTCTCTCTTTTTATTTAAGTATTTTTTTTTATAGACATAAATCACACACAAAGCCGGCAACATTAATTTTAAATTTGATAGTACTTTTCTCATCGAGGTAAGGTTATTTAATTGTACCTAAAGTCAATTTCATATAATCTTTCACATACCGAATTTCAACTCATTCAAAACATCATATACCTCATGCCAAAATTTAGAGAGACTCAGTGACCTTTTTAATTCTGCATACCATAAGCACATAACCTCTAGTCATCACAATAATCTATGTAATCCCATTAACAGAGTATTTCAACCCCCCTCAATACCATCAATAGGTGTGTAGAGCTATAGATCTACATCGCAATACCCTCATAAGTCATCTAGCATAATTGGACAATCTAGGCCAATATAAAAATGTAGCATATTTTAAACATCATTATTTGTCACTCGAATCAAAACTCAGTCTTCATAAAAGTCACGAGTAAATCCTAGAAAATCTGTGCTAAACAAGTACGCATTGCATTATCATGTTTGAGTTCAAAAGCAAATAAGTAAAACCTTTAATTTCGAACCAAGGGTCCATACAGGAGGTCTTATTCCTTTACTTTCTTAAATTCTTCCTATGACACAAATTTCAGATACCCTAAACTCTTCAATATATTAGATTCCCATTCCTTCACTAACTAACTTATCAACTTTATTCTCTGACCAACAACACGTGACATTTTACCTCATGTTCTAAGCTAAAACTTTAAGTGGGGCACTTATTTACGTCCTTCAACAATCAAAATAACTAAATCTACGATCGCAAGTATACCCAAGTCCTTTCAAATGTTCAATACTCAATGCGGTCAATTATTCCTTTGTTTACCAATTCATATCTTGACAAAATATACCATCAAAATGTAAACTAACAATTAAAAACTTGAATCTTTGTTTTAACTTGTACCACAATTCCTTTATCTATCGGTATTAGCTCATAGCTTGAGGTCTTTATTAATTCATGTATCTTAACTTATGATTGATCCCCTCTTTATCGACTTCACCATCAAAGTAAATTTCCCTATATCTCACTAATTTATTCATTTATGATTCTAGCTCATTTCAATTCTATTGAAGCAGTATCTGAACACATTTTAACATCTTTCTTATGATCACGTTACTCATGAAATTGTAGCAACACAACTTTTGATACCTATAGATTGTGTTTACCATACTGAATTCACTCAATCAAAAATTCTCATCATCGATATGACACCAAAACTATATCGGTCAATTATAAAGAACTAACTCCCTTGGATCTTATTATGGAGTAATAGTCCACATTTAGAATCCCCAGAATACACCTCACAACTTAAATACATTAATTATGCCAAAGATCCACCACTAAAATTTTTCTTATAAATAATACTTAACCCAAGCATCCAGAGTAGCAAACAAGTTGATTTCTCGAATATGAATACGACATTAAAACTTATTATAGGAGCTCATGACACACTAATAATTTCTAAAAATGGTTTGTATTCACGCTTGACAATTGACATATCCATTTTCATATACCATCACTAGAACACATCATACCTATCAAGAAAGCATTGGTGTCGTGGTGATAGTCGTACTATGACCCTCCTTGATATCCACTCGATAATCTATGAAACCATAATAAAGATTCTGATCTCAATTGGCACATGATCATTCTTATCATTATCTAGCAATCCATACATAGTATGAAAACTTTAGTAGTATTAGTCTACAGAACAAGGTTTGTGATCCACCTATCCTTTTAACATCCCACCTTAAATTGTTGAACTATATTCTATATCATATATATACCACATTCATAATGTTTGTGTTGCTGGATAACCAACCCCAAAAAGGATAACACATTCATAAAATCCCCCAATCCACTGTTTGACCTTATCACTCCAATATCCTCAAAGTGTATCGTCAAGTCATCACCTTACTCAACCTGTTTTAATCATTGAATCTTTTAAATATAACCACAGATCCTTTTTACAAGTATGTCACTTACACTTTAGTACTAGATCTAACATTCAAGTCTATATACAACCCATTAACTACTCACATAAAGAATCACACACGAATCATCTCTATAAGTGAGAGGGAATGGAATAAAGCGGTAAGAATCACACCGAACCACGGACGCACGATAGAGAAAGAATAAAGAAAAGAAAGTTTCCTAACAGTCTTCATGGCCTCTCGAAGATAAGTATAGACGTCTCCATACCGATCCTCGAGACACTACTAGACTCGGCTTGTACACACGTGATACCTATGAACCTAGTGCTCTGATACCAACTGTCACGACCCAAAAATGGACGTGATGGCACTCACCTAACCCACCAAGGCAAGTCAACCCAACACCTACTGATCCAAACATAACAATGATAGCGGAAGAGGAAATAGTCTAATATGACAAATAATCATAGGAAAACCAAACTACAACCATCCCAGAACTGGTGTCACATGTACAAGCCTCTAAATACATAGTACTCGAATAAAATAAATGTCTCAAATGTCTAGTCCTCAAATAGGACGTAACATAATAATGGATTCCTTGAAGGTCCACCGATGAGATAAGCAGCTACCTTAAGGATAATCCGGAAGCTCGATCCTGAAATGAGGAAATTCTAACTAAAGGGACCGGGCTCGCAACCTACAAAAATGTAGCAAGCGGTGAGTACCAAAAACAACACGGTACTCAGCAAATGGAACTAACCTAGAGTAAAATAATGAAGAACCAAGTAACTCTTTCACACACAACCACATACCGCCGAACTACAAACCTGCACTCAGAAAAGTCCCAGCCCAATAACACATAATACACAACAAAGATAGTTTTTCAGTATATCACAATTATCAAATCACAAGTCATAACTCACAAGTGATAACATATTCAATCACATGAATAACACCATGCCACATAATAGTATGCAAGGATGAGATACAATGCTTATGCAATAACTGTCGGTAATGATATCGACATCACAATATCAATATGCAAGGATGAGATTCAATGCTTATGCAATAATTGCCAGCAATAACCTCGGCATCACAATATTAATAGCAAAGATCTCAGTATCACAATATCGCCGGCAAAGACCTCGGCATCACAACATCGTCGGCAAAGACCTCCGCATCACAACATCGCTGGCAAAGACCTCAGCATCACGATATCGCCAGCAAAGACCTCGGCATCACAACATCGCCGGCAAAGACCTCGGCATCACAATATCGCCGGCAAAGACCTCGGCATCACATCTCGACCGGTAAAGACCTCGGCCCAAATTTCTTTCTTTGTTTTCTTTATCATCTCACTCATATCAATATCTAGAACCAATGAAAATTATGTGTGACATAGAATGAATGAACATGAGATGAAGTTCACAAACAAATCAACTCATAGTCACCAACCACAACAATATATCTGAATAATAGAATTCACACCACTTAACCACATTTTCAATTCAAGTGTCACAACACCACGCCAACTCACGTTTATATTTAATTGCCTCATTTTTCTATAATATTAAAATATTTTAATACCATCACAACCTCAATAACAATCACATCTCAAAATAAGTACCCATTCGATATCAATATCAAATAATTCATTATTGTCCCTAAAATATACTTCCACAATTAATTCACAAGTCAAATATCACCATACGAATAATTATTCAATTCAAAATATTTTGATCAAAGCCTAAATTAATCCATCTCTATCCCAAAATATTCAATTCTATATACATTAGAGCATACAAGATTCAACATATTTAAAAAAAGATTAGAAACCCACTTGCCTCAATTAATAGAATCACACTCCGAATCTTGAGTCTTTCGTAACGCTTTCAGATGATCAAAGTCTGTTCAAACACATAATCTACATAAGAATACGAGTCCAATGACACCCATATTGCTACATTTATTTTTTGGCTAAAAAATCGGGTCAAAAAGTCACCCCGAGCCCTTAATTTCGAATTTGGAAATTTCTTTCAGATTATGTTTACCCATAATAAATTAAACGTATACGTCAAATTTCAGCTAAAACGGATCGTTATTCGACCCTCAAATCAAAATTTTATTCTAAGAACCCTAGGGCTATATTTCTTACTTTAACATAAATTATACACGTTTCTACCCTAAAAATTTATTCATAATCTCATGAAAACTTAATAGAAAGGATAAGAATAATTACCTTGATGTTTCGAGATGAAAATCACAATTTTTCTCTATCTTTTTTCCTTTCTTTTTCCTTCCCGTAACTTTTTTTCTTCTCCATTTCTGCATTCTTTCTTCTGTTTCGTGGGTTTCTGTTTGTTGTTTTTGCAGAGGGCTGCTGCGCAGCCCTTTTTATATTTACTCTCTTTCTTCTTCTTTTTTTTTTTCAACCCTTTTATTTATTTATTTATTTATTTTAATATACTAAAAGTGATAAATTCTATTAGCCTATTGTTTTTTTATAAATATGAGATAAATAGTGTAGGATATTAATTAAAAAAATTATTTTAATCCACCAACTAAATTAATTATCTAAAATTATCTTTCAACTAAATGATCGCAATTATCGAATAGTTCTAAATTACCCATTGAAAATTTACAAGAATGGTCTTTTATAAAAGAGGGAGGATTTATTTTTAAAATGACCTAACGGGTCATTACAACGAGGGAGAAAATTTATCCAACTATTTAAATAGAGAAGAAAACTATTAGATTTAGAAAATATTTTGTGTGTGACAATGGTGGTCAACTCTATCAACAGGCTAAGAGAGGTGCTATCAGTAAGAGCACCAACCACTCTTTAAAGGAGGGAAATACTCTTGCAGACTTCTTTGCTAACTTGGCTTTTCATTTTGTAGGTAATTACGAATATAAATCCAACTTCAATAAGAGTGTAGTTGAGAGTTTGATTTTTAATAGTTTATGAACTGATAATGTTGCTACACAACCAACATTGATCCTATACCTTCCCAAGTTAAAACGACCCCGGGTCCTGGGGTGAAAGATATTCGACCTAGAGTCACCCTCAATGTTATTGTTAGGGTATAAATAATATATAGTCCAATTGTTGCTATTAATGTAATGTCTTTAAATTCTTTCAAGCTTCAAAAGATTTCACTTTAATATAAGGATAAAAAAACATTCTATTAAAAATAGAGTAAAACAAACAAAACTATAAAAATCAAGAAAGAGAATATGTATAGAATTGCAGTGTTAACTCTGACATAAATTCTTTGTTTGCTTATTTTCTGGTTGTCTTTCACAATCAAGCTTCCTCTGAGTTATCTTTTCCGTGGGAGATTTAGTTTTACCACTAACAATTTGAATTATTTTACCATTAAAAAGGTATGCTCTAGTAATATATATTTTAAGATTCTTGTTAAGTACTCTATATATGAAGAGCTATTTAGTAAATCTATCTAAGGAAATAAAATCAGAAAAGATTTCTAAATATCTCTAAGATCCCTAAACATCTCTACCGATGATTATGATATAAATACTAGATATGACTATTCATTTTGTAAAGCTCCCCCTCAAGTTGGAGCATAGATATTGGTCATGCCCAACGTGTTACAAAGATATTCCATTCGAGTTTCATTCAAAGGCTTCGTGAATATATCACCCAATTGCTCACATGTCTTCACATAGCATGTATAAATCACATTCTATTGAATCTTCTCATGGACAAAGTGACAATCAACCTAAATATGTTTTGTCTGCTTATGATATACTGGATTTAAGGCAATATGTAGAGCAGCTTGAATTTCACACCAAAATTTTGCTGGAATTAAAGGATATAAACCAACCTCGGGTAAAAGGTGTTGTATCCATAGTATTTTGCATGTGGACTAAGCCATAGCTCTATAGTTAGATTCTGCACTAGATCGAGATACAACATTTTGTTTCTTACTCCTTCAAGATACTATATTTCCACCAACAAAGACGTAATAGCCCATAGTTGATCTTCTATCAATTCTTGATTCAGCCCAATCTACATTTGCAAAACATTCAACGCGAGTATGCCTATGGTCGCTATACAGTATGGCAAGGGTAGGAGCTCATTCCAAATAACATAATTTGTTCCAAGGCAGCCCAATGTTTGACTGTTGGTACAGACATGAATTGACTGACAATATTGACTGCATAGGCAATATCTGGACGAGTCACAGTAAGGTAGTTCAATTTCCCAACTAATCTTCTATATCTTTCCGGAGAATCAAAAGGTTCACATCATCCTTAGTGAGATGTACATTAGGATCCATTATTGTGCCACATGGTTCCGCACCCAACTTTCCAGTTTCCACAAGTAGGTCAAGTCCATACTTTCTTTGAGATAAGAAAATCCAATGCTTTCTTCTAGCTACTTCTACACCCAAGAAGTACTTCAACTGTCCCATATCTTTGTTATGAAATCTGGCATGTAAAAACTGCTTGAGAGAAGAAATTCCAGTGCAATCATCTCCTATAATAACAATATCATCAACATTAACAACTAGGAGACTGTCTGTAGATTACTGAGTGATCACACTTGCTCTTCTTCAACCCAAAATCCTGGACTATATCGTTAAATTTTCCAAACCATGCACGAGGACTCTGCTTTAGACCATACAAAGAATTTCTCAAATGACAATCTTTTCCATACTCACCCCGAGCAACAAATACAGGAGGTTTTTACACCTCTTCATGGAGATCACCATGAAGGAAAGCATTCTTGATATCTAGCTGATGTAAGGGCCAATGTTGAGAAGCAACCAAGGAAATAATCAAACGAACAGAGGCGAGCTTAGTTACCGGGGAGAAAGTGTCTTTATAATCTACCCCATAAGCATGAAAATAGCCTTTAGCCACAAGTCTAGCCTTAAGTCTTATGATAGAACAATCAGGATTGACTTTGACAGTAAAGACCGATTTGCATCCTACAACTTTCTTTCCCTTGGATAAATCCACCAAATCCCAAGTGTGATTTTCATCTAGAGCATGTGTCTCTTCAATCATTGTGTCATGCCATCCAGGATTAGTCAAGGATTCTTTCACTATTTTTGGAATACAGATAGATTCTAGAGAGATAATCAAACAACTAGATGCAGGAGATAAGTGATCATAAGAAAACAAGTTAACAATGGAATATTTGGATTTACATTGACATGTATCTTTCTAAAGAGCAATAGGAAGGTTAAGATTTCCTTAAGAATCAAGTGAAGGAGTAACTATAGATGACAAAATTGATGTAGGACAAGTATCATCATGACCTTGCCTCCTCGAGTAAACTTGAACAATTGGTGGTCTTGCTTGAACAGATAAAACAAGTTCTAAGGGCATACTAGTTGACTGATTCTCAATGAACGAACTAGCAGATGGAAGAACATCATCATCTAATTCTTTTGTTTCAGCATGAGTAACCTGAAAGACCAACCACTCATCTTCCTCCTCCTAGCTTGTAGAAATAGGAGGTGCATAGAAGAATGGTGTAGCTTCTGAAAATACCACATCAGTTGACACTGGGTATTTGCCAAGTTCAATAGAGTAACATCGATACCCTTTATAAAATCTAGAATAGCCCAAGAAAACACATTTTTTAACGCTTTTGGATCCAATTTGATAACAATGGTCGAACATCTCAAACATAACATGTGCTTCCAAACACCTTGGGTTCCACCGGGAATAGTGATTTGTATGGAAAAGAACAGTATAAGGGTATTACCTGCCAACACAGCCAAGAGCATGCGATTTATTAGAAAACAAGCCGTAGAGATTACATTAGCCCGAAATTTGGGGCTTTCATTTGGAACAAAAGTGCCCAAGCTGTCTCAAGTCGATGACTATTCTTCCTTTCAGCAACTCCATTTTGAGAAGGTGTATCAACACATGATGTCTGATGAAGAATACCATGGTTTTTCATGTAAGATAAATAATTCTGACGTATATTCTTTGGCAGTATCACTCCTTAGAACCCTCACAGAGGCATTAAATTGAGTTTTGACTTCAGCACAAAAGGCAGTAAAATGAGTAAACACTTCAGATCGACTCTTCATGAAGTAAATCCAAGTCATTTGAGAAAAAAACATCCATAAAAGTGACAAAATATTTATGTCCAGTTTTAGAAACAACTGGACATGGTCCCCAAACATCTGAATGTACTAACTCAAAAGCAGACTCAACTTGCTTATTAATCCTTAGACCTACTGAAATATGATGGAGTTTTTCAAATTTACATGACTCACATTCTAATGAGCGAATATTCTGAAACTGAGGACAAAGCTTTTTCAATAGTGATAGAGAAGGATGTCCTAATCGACGATGTGCTTCAAATGGAGACACGACACTTGAGCATGCAACAAATCAAGATTCCCATTCATCAAAGATATAGAAATCATTATATATATGTCCTTTACCAATAACTTGCGTTGTCGTAAGATCACAAAACAAAGAATGATCGAGAAAGAAAGAGACATAACAATGAAGATCTCTAGTAACTTTACTAACATAAATCAGATTAAAGGCCAACTTTGGTAGACTTAATACAGATGATAGGGTAATAGATGTGGTAGGTTAACTGTTCTAGATCCAACACTATTACAGGTTGATCCATCAGCTATTTTAACCAGATAAGGTGCTTTGTGCGGTTTAAAACTAGAAAAAAAAATACTAGGATTACCTGTCATATGATTGGTGGCACCTGGATCAATCACCTATTTGTTTGAAGATGTGATAAGACATGTTTTATCTAGCTTGGCAAAAGCATTGACAGAAGTGGATTCCTTATAATGAGAAAATTTAGCAAACTCCTCAACCGAAGTCAAAACCATTTTGTTAGAAAATGTACCTGGAGCAGCAACAACCTCTCCCTGATCAGTCTGTGTTTTTTTCTAGTAAACTACTCACTTTTATCAAAACAAATTGATATTGAAACCAATAGAATATCCCAAGTAGGCTATATCTGAAAGTCTCACTATACCCAAATAAGTAGACAATAAATAACCTCCAAAACTATACCAAGTTCACATATTATTGAGCAATTGAAGACAACCTTCAAGCTAGAAGTATAGAACGAAAAGAGTAAACAACAATAAATAGAAAGGTGTCAAACCAGACAAAAGCGAGTGCACATTCTATTTTAGGTATTCTCTTCTCCGAAAATATGGTCCGTTGATTATAGGACCACCACAAATCATCCAACAGCTTCACTCTCTCCAAGATTAACAATATCTCTCGCAACTTTTCTGGAGCGGGAGTCTCACATTCTTCTCTTCTAACTACCAGATTCTAGAGTTTTGATACCATGTTAAATGTAGAGCCAAATGGATCAATTTCCTTGTCATATTATTTCAAGAATAAGAGTTATTTATAGGTGTACAAGTAAATCTATCTAAGAAAGTAAAATCAGAAAAATTCTCTACCTATGATTATGATATAAATACTAGATATGATTGTACATTTTTTAACAATACCATTCCCATTTTCAGTATTGATGTTTATGAACACAAAACCAACATTTCCTCTTTCACTAGCAATGGTTGAAATCACCTCATAAGAATGCAACCTGCAATATTTAACTTAGAGATGAGTGAAGGTAGAAGAGTCTGAATTGCAACGTTGCTCGAATCCTCTAATAGTAAAACATTCGCGGGGACCAGATATGAATGTGACGGCATTTGGAGGATTCGAGAAACATAGGTAATTATGAGATTCAAATAGTGTTTGAGAGATTCCTATACTAAACAAACAAACAACAACAACATATCCAGTGAAATAATTGGATAAATTTTCTCCTTCATTTAGTATAAGGTAGTAGAAGGAAAAAAAAGATTAGTCAAAGAATTGAGAAGAAAAACTCAAAAATCATTTTTGTTTTGCTCTCTCAAAATCTTCACTGGCTAAAAAATGGATTTTGATACTTCCATCAATTGTGAGAAAACTAGTTATGTAGATGTTCTTCAAGCCTATGTTGGACTTAGAATTCTCTTGGTTGATCATGATACAAATTCTCTTTTAAATATAGCAACAATTCTTAAAGAACATTCTTTTAAAGGTACATTAATCTTATACTTTTTCAAGTTTTCTCTCATATGTATTGAGATTTTTCCTCCTATTTCTTGTTGGATCTTCTCGTAAAATATGTATTATAGTCTATTATTAAAAAAGTGAATTTCTGTAAAATTAATGATAAATATATTTCTTCTTCAAATTTCAACACTCAAATCTACTCCAAAAATTTAAATTTAAAATATAAGTCCATGTATAACAAAAAATAATCAATCATTAATTCTACAGAAATTCACTTTATTTTAATAATAGACTATAAGTATAGATTTTACCCAGAAGATCCAACAAAAATAAGGGGACAAAGCTCAATACAATATTAGAGAACTTAAAGCAATATGAGATTCATGTACCTTTAAAAGAATGCTCTTCAAGAATTGTGGCTACGTTTGAAAGGGGATTTATATCATGATCAACTAAGAGAATTCTAAGGCCAATATAGGCCAGAGGAACATCTACATAACTAGTTTTCTCACAATTTATGGAAGTATCAAAATCCATTTTTCAGCTTGTGAAGATTTTGAGAAAGCAAAACAAAAAAGATGTTTGCATTTTTCTTCTCCTTCTTTGATTTCTCTATTTTTTTTCTTTCTACCACCTTATACTAAATGAAGGGGAAAATTTATCCAATTATTTAAATAGAGAAGGAAAATGTTAGATTTAGAAAATATTTGGAGTGTGACAATGATGGTAATCCCATCAACTGGCTAAGGGAGGTGCTATCAGTAAGAGCACCACTCTTTAAAGGAGGGAAATACTTTGGCAGATTTGACTTTTAATTTTGCAGGTAATTATGAATATAAATCTTGTCAGAAAGTTACCAGTTCATGATAAAAGATAATCATCCTTGACAAGTACAAAACACCATACATGAGGACAAATTGACAGATTCCACAGTATTTTCAAATGAATTAGAGTTGATAGTTTCACAATGTGTAGTATGAACACAAAAGAGAAGTGCAGAAAAATAGACTACTAATTAAATCTTTGACATCTGTAATATTTTTCAGCTGGTTAAAATACAATGAACGTGATGAGAACTTTGAGGTGTGAAACCAGGACTCAAAGATTGAGATTAATGTTTTACTACGGTAACTGATTATTCATACTCACAAGTAACATCATATATATAAAACAGGATATCGATATTCTTGACTCAGATGGTGGTTTAACCTAGTCAGGTTCAATCCATTAAAGAAGAGACTAAAAATCTTCAAGTTGTTGTTGAAGGTTTCAAAGTTACTTCTTTCGACTTCTAAAGAAGAAAGGATACATTCATTGGCAAGCCACCAGTAAGCTTGGTTAATCTTTTAAGAATTTAAAATTCAATGGTGGTGTCAGTCTCTATTGTGGGATTCAATCTATTGAATGATAGATTTAAGAAAGGAGAACTATTTTGAGATGTCAAAGTCACCTGATAGAGCTTCTTGGATAAATAACAACAACAATAACATACCCAATAGAATCCCATAACTGGGTCTCGGGAGGGTAAAATGTACGCAGACCTTATCTCTACCTCAAAGAGGTAGAGGGGCTATTTCCTAGGAACCCTCATCACAAAAACCCATAAGCATAATAAACTAGATATGAAAAAAGGAAAAAGAAAAGAAAAAGGATACAATTGATTAAAATAAGAAATAACAAGCGATTAGAAGATATCACCTGGAGTTCTATTCCAAAATTATTGAATGCTGTTGGAAAAATACTGGCAAATAAAAATTGTACACATCGCCAAAAAACTTTGCCAGAATTTGCTTCTCGCCGGACTATCTCGTCGGAAATTCACACTGGAATCTGGATTAATGATGTCACCGAACTCCTTGCTAGAATGATGTACCGAAGAGTTGTTGGTTCGCTATACCCTACAAAATGGTTTTAGAAGATGGGGCTATCAATGAATCGCTCCAAATACTTTCTCCAATTTCTAGGGTTTTGATTTCATGCAAAAATGTACAAATCAAGTGATTTTTTTATCCGAGAGATCCGGTCAAGAGAGAGAAACCCAATTGCCGGAGAAACCTGCTCGTCAAGGGAAAGATCTTCAGGAACCAGAGTGCAACCGAGAAAACTGAGAAAGAATAAAAAAGAGTCGTCGA
Organism: Solanum rostratum; assembly: GCA_029948455.1. NCBI lineage: Eukaryota > Viridiplantae > Streptophyta > Magnoliopsida > Solanales > Solanaceae > Solanum > Solanum rostratum. The sequence goes on from CM057049.1 coordinate 59,599,918, forward strand.
AAAATCCTAACGACGACGGAGAAGAGGAAAAAATGCTCAATTCTTACCCTATATTCTGATAATATTCTGGCATCGTCAAGATTCTTGAAGATCGTTCTCTGCGGGGAACCTCCAAACATGAGCACCGACATCGAAGATCTGGATACTTCGATATTCTCTTTCTAGAATTGTCCATCTATTTCAGCTTTCCTAAATTGATTGTATTTTGATATGCTATTTTTTCTAATTTCGTTCTCGGCTATATGGCTGAGCTGGTTCAATTTTTAAATAAAATAGCCCAATAGGTCTTTATTTAAAAACAAAATTTAATAGAGAAAGTAAATCTTCTATATAAACTAAAATATTACATGCAACACCTATTTGTCTAAATAATGACTACCATGAGCAAAGGACATTGTTTAATGTAGCATGTTTTAGAAAAAATCGAGGAGGATGATAACTAGATATTTAGATATTCAAAAACGAATGGAAAGTGTACAGAGTAGACAACAATGTGAAGATTAACCTAAATTTTAATTAACGTATTCAAACTAGCAACTTTTTGTATTTTTTCTTTTTTAAAACTTCCTCTCTTCTCTCTCTTCGTCTGTAATGAAGAAACATAATTAATTTAAAATATATGTTCTACATAGCAAGATATTAATGACCTCAAACTATCAGGACGAATACATTCCTTGTCATTTTAGCAACTCAATTTGTTATAAAGTTTTGACGAAAAGAGCTTTTCTGGTGATGACAAAAGATTCTGGTGACCAATTTCTCCACAAAATTTTGTCGTGTTTCAACGGATTCTAATGAAGCATTAAGAAAATGCTTTTTAGTAAAATATAAACCAGGTTTTATCATTCCATTCTTCTTTTATTTCTTGTCCTATAGGTTTGAAAATTGATATATATTGTGAAAATATGTCAATTTTCTTGAATTGGGTTGCTGTTATTTGACTTGTTTGTTGTGAAATTGAAAAGGCTTTTTCTTCTTTGACATGTCTATTGTGAAAATATATCAAATTTCTTAAATTTCTTTGTTGATATTTAACTTGTTTATTGTAAAATTAAATTGGTTTAATTTCTTAAATTGCTTTGTTTATATTTAACTTGTTTATTGTAAAATTAAATTGGTTTTCTCTCCTTTGACTTGTTTGTTGTGAAAATATATCAATTTGCTTGAATTGGGTTTCTATTATTTAACTTGTATATTGTGAAATTGAATTGAGTTTCTCTTCCTTCACTTTTTTGTTGTAGAAATACATCAATTTTCTGGAATTGATTTGTTGTTACTTGATTGTCTATTGTGAAATTGAATTGAGTTACTTTTCTTTGACTTGTTTATTGTGGGAAACTTATTTTTATTGAGCTTATTGAATTGTCCACCATTATTGTTTTTGATTTCTCATTTTTGCGTATTGATTATTGTGCAATGTTTTGCATTATGTTTTACTGTTCCATATAATATTGTATCATTGGGTTGTTGCTTTATTTTGAGGTTTTGTATCTTCTTGATCTACTATAGTCTATCTTATTATTCTTATTTTAGTGGAGTCAAGGACTAATGGTAGACTAGGGTCATATCTTTAGTTGGAGTCGAAGATGAGGGGTAGTAATGGTAAGACGGGGACATGGTTAGTGAAGTTAAGAGTAGGACTGTGGAACATAGGCTCACCTACAGAGAAGTCCTCAGAGATAGTGAAGAGTCTTAGGAGAAAACAGATCAATATAGCATGTGTTTAGGAGACTAGATGGGTAGGTACCAAATCTTGGAATGTGGATGGGTCTAAATTTTTGTACTCCAGAGGATCTAGGGATAGAAATGGAGTCAGTATCCTAGTTGACGAGGACCTTAGAAAGTATGTGGTTAAGATTGGGAGGACTAATGATAGGATGATGTCGACTAAACTTACTATTGGTAGATATATTATGAATGTTGTTAGTGCTTATGCGCTTCAAGTGGGCCTGGATAAGGATGTCAAAAAGCTCTTTTGGGAGGATTTAGATGAGGTTGTGAGAGGTATCTTGAACACCAAAAAGTCCTTCATTGGGGGAGATTTTAATGGACATATCAATGCAACTTCTAGTGGTTATGAAGATGTTCGTGCAGAACTTGGCATTGGGGGAAAGGAACAGAGGTGGGTTATCTATCTTGGATTTTTCTAAGGTCTTTTAGTTGGTTATTGCTAACTCATATTTATTGAAGAGGGAAAATCGCTTGGTTATCTTTCGTAGTATGGTAGCTAAGACTCAGATTGATTACTTACTCTTTTAGAAGGGTGATAGAGGCCTTTATAAGCATTGTAAGGTTTTTCTGAGTGAAAATATTTCCACCCAACATAGGCTTTTTGGTAATAGATTTAAAAGTTAAGAGGGATAAGAGGAAGAAGGCCCTTTATGACTGATCGAGGATTAGATGAGGGCCTGAATCCTGCCCTTTCTTGGGAGATGAGGCAGAAGTTAAGTAGTATGAGGGCTTGGAGTAATATTGGGAATGTGAACAACATGTGGGACATGACTACTGGTTACATTAGAAAAGTAGCTACGAAGGTACTAGGGATACTAAGAAGGTCCTTTGGTGGATGTCAAGGTGATTGGTGGTGGAATGGAGAAGTTCAAGGCAAAGTGGAAGATAAAAAGGTTTCCTATTCAAAGTGGTTGGAGTGTATGAGGATGAAAATGGAGGCTTACGGATATTTATAAGACAATGAAGACAGAAACAAAAACAGAGATCATAAGTGCCAACACAACAACATTTGACTGTTTGTATGTTGAGCTAGAGGAAAAAGACAAGGGCAACAAAATGTGTAGGTTTGTGAGGGAGAGAGAGAGAGAGAATCTCACGACTTGGACCGAGTGAAGTATATCAAGGATAAGGAATGTGAGGTGTTGGTAGACGAGGCTTCCATTAAGCGAAGGTGGCAAGCTTACTTCCACAAAATCTTAAATGAAAAAGGGGACAAAGATATTGAGCGAGTGATTTGGTGCACATTAATAGTCATAAAATTTTTTATTGCTGCATGTATTTCAAAGTTGAAGAGGTTAGACATGCTATTATTTGGATGAGCGGAGGAGAGAAATCAAACACGATGTGATTCCTACGTATTTTGGAAAAACATTATCAAAGATGGCATGGAGTGGTTGACTAGGTCGTTCAATGGTATTTTGATGATTGATAAGATGCCAGATGAATAGCGGAGGAGTACAATGGTTCCATTGTACAAGAATGAGGGTGATATCCAAAACTTTAACAATTATAGGGGTATCAAGTTTCTAAGCCACACTATGATCGCCTGAGGGACTGTAGTGGAGAGTAGGGTGAGGAGAGAAGTGTCTTTTTCAGAGAATCAGTTTGGATTCATGTTAGGGTGATCAACTACCGAAGAAATCCATCTTTTTTGGAGACTGCTGGAGAACTATATAGAAAGAATGAGGGACCTTCATATAGTATTTATTAATATTGAGAAGGCCTATGAAAAAGTTCTGAGGGATATCCTCCGGCGTGTCAAAAGGAAAAAGGTATTCTAATGGAATATAGTAGGGTGATAAAGGACAAGACACAATGAAGAGGAGATTCCTAATACATTCTATAGCCTCCCAAAAATAAGCTACAGATCTTTTTGCACCCATCCGCAGGACCTTACTAGGATGTAGCTTTGTACAGGTGAGACCATCGAACCTAGGGCTCTGATACCAACTTGTCATGATCCAACTTTACAAGTCGTGATGGCGCATACCTTAACCCTCGATAGGCAAGCCTAACCTTGACTCGTAATAGCTAATAATGGGCACAAAAAAAGTTTAATAAATAAGGTAAGAATGATAGGAGGAGGCAAGGAGTATTTTTCAGTTAAGATAGGACTTTATCTAGGATTTGTCCTATCACGACCTGATTTCTCTGGTCATGATGGCACCTACCATAACTTGTCAATAGTAAGCCAACCCGTAAACAAAAACTGTGAATAATGGGTACAGGTGGAAAACTAATAGACTCAACATACAAAAGAAAATATGAAAGAAAAGCAAGAAATGAACTAAATATAGGTAAAGATCCTTCCCGGAACCTAGAAGTCGCTAGTACAAAGCTACTTTAAACAAAATACATAGTACAAGTCCAAAAAGTAGATAAAAAATACATAAAAGATCTTGCTTGTCTCAAAGTACACAGAGATAGGCCACTAAGCTGAACGAGACTTAAATGATCCAAAAACACTAAATTCTCACCCCCGGTGTCCGATGTAGGTTGCTACAAGCTCAATCAATCAACACTAATAACTAGTGTGCGGACCTGTATCATGGAAGACGATGCAGAATGTAGTATGAGTACCAGAATAATAGTTACCCAATAGTCATCATAGGTTGACTGAAAAGAAAAGGTAAAAATAATATGAAAAAGAGGAATACACCTAAATTAGGGTCAAATAAGCTATCAAAGACAAAAGGGAACCAATAACCATATAACAAAGAGAATTCTAAGTGAAGAACTATGATATCTACACCCAACTGGGTCTGCGTAAGCCCAATCGGGACATCTAAGAACTTAAACTACAAGAATTAAGGAAGTAAAGAGTCTACCATGCTGAAATCCGAGGAACCACAATCAACCTTGAATCAGATATGACAAAGAAAGGAAACACTGAACATAATCTGGGTACCGAGGTCGAGATTGCCCAATACCCAAAATGCTCGCCCAATTAATAAGAGAGGTTGAGGTACGGACTTCCCAATACCTAGAATGCTCTCCTGAATATTATACAAGGGGTCGAGATTAGGACTGCCCAATACCTGGAATGCTAATTTGAATAATATAAGAAGGGTTGACGCTGGGACTACCCAATAACTAGAATGCTTGCCCAATTAATAAGAGTTCGAGACTAGGACTACCTAATAGTCGAAATGCTGTCTTGAAACTAGCTGAAGGTGCCTAACTTTCTTTCAATACTATCGAAGATCGCCTTCCACAATGAATAAGGCCGATGTGACCACCCAATTATTTATTGAAAATGAAACCGAAGTGAAATAGGACCTAACCTTACCAAAATAGCTCGAGTTCATCAAATTTGGGGAAATATGGATAATAGTATGTTTTATTTGGGCCAATTACTACCTAGCGTAGGTTTAACTACCAAACCCTAATCTGCTATACCATTCTATATGGATCTGGGCCGACCGAAACAACATCGGGGCATCTAAAGAAGGTTTTTCCAATCCTACATTAAGGCCATCATGCTTAACAGAACCAATAATAAATAAACTAATATTGACAATAGAACTACCAAGTAACAACAGGAACTACATGCTTACAAATACCCTCAAGAACCTTGGAAGGGACCTAAAATATGATTTTAACCCTAAGGCACATAAATAATCTACCCAACCCCAATATTCCAACATTTTCAACATGCTTCAGAACACCAGAATATATGGAGACGGTACTACTAACAATGATATTAGCTAACAAGATAGCATACATGCATACAATAACTTGAAAATATCATAAAGGACTAAAGCATGATTTTTAACACCTAAGGCATGTGAATAAGCTACCCCACCTGAATTCCAACTAATTCAACATGATTTCAAGTAAATTATCTTAATCTACAGAAAGGGAAAATGTAGCCTACTTGTAGGCCGATTATGCATGCTCCAATTCACTCTCAAGAGCTTTTTTGAATGCTACCACACTGCAAAAAATAGATTTAAAGCACCTTTACCGGTCATACAGACACTAAATTAACAAGAGACGAAGATGAACCAATTTTGAGGCCTAAAATGGGAAATGTGGAACCCACATCTGAAATTTTGGATTGACCCTGAAAATTGGTCCAAAACAGCACTCTAAGCCCATTAATAATTACAAACTCAATTCGGGGTTGAGAAATGCCAAGAAGCAGTTATGCAATAAAAACCAAAAATTTGGGCTAGAACAAAAGTGTGGTAGCAGCTACTAAGGACGGTTTATCAAAAAATAGAGTTCCAAAAGTTGAAACCAACCATCCCACGATGATCTTTGCTATATTTCACCCAGTTAAGATCCCAAGACCATTGAAAATAGGCCGCGAAAGCCCAAGTTACCATACCTCAAAAATCAACAAAAATACCATTTTGAAAGCTCACAATGCAACAGCTAAAAATGGATTTTACCTCAAACAAAGCTTCTAATCAAGTTTCCAAACTCACCAACTCTTCCTCATGAAATTTTCCTAAACTTAGGCTTTTTAATTGCTTGAATTGAGCTTAGAATAAGAGAGATATCACCTTCAAAAAATTAAGCAAGCATTGAATTGATCTAAGAGAAGTGATATAAATAGTCCTCGTAATTGACCTCTGCGATTGCAGTGACCATTACTCCATGTTCGCAAAGTACAAGATGATTGGCCTTCGCAAACACAAACGGTCCTCTACGTACGCAGAGAGTTAACTACCAACCTCCATAAACCCGACCTTCTAGCTCATGACCGTAGGGAACTGGTGCTATTTACCTCCACAAATGCAACCAAAGGTCAACAATCGTGGAGTACAATTTTGCTGCACCAGATATAGATATCAACTAAAACTTGATATGCACCAAGTTCAAAATATTTTTGATAGGGTGTTCAGGATTTACACGGAATCCCATACATCTAAACTAACTATGCTACCCTACCAAATTTGACATGTTGGACTCAATGGTGCAGTCAGGGTCCCACTCCCACGATCATTTTTATCCAAATTCCACTAAGGGGCTCAGAAAGAGTTTGAAAGCCTCGGGAACCAAACCGAAGATTGTTCCAGACCAAATTTGATATTTTGGAGCTAACCGCACAACCAAAATTTTCATTCGGGCATGTTTTTCAAGAATTTAAAAAAGGTCAACCATTGGCTAATTTTGAAGACTAAAATGCGAAATTCGGTGCAAACTCACCAATAATCACAATACTCAAGCCGACCATGCTTCTAGAAAATTTATCCATTTTAAAGTTGATTGAATTGTTAGAATTTCCATTTGGGGCTGTTTACCCATGTTTTGCACCAAAATAATTTTTCCAAGGTATAAGACCTTCCAAAATACAGAAAATTACACAACTTCCAAATGAACAACCAGGCGATTGAGCTACCACTGCCTGCAGGTCATAAATGACATGGGGTAGCTATAGAAATGCTCTAAACTATAAAAATAATACATTATTGGATAAATGACCCAGAGGGTCATTACAATATCTACTACCAAAAGACTTTCCTCCACAAAATTAAGGGTGAGATTGTAATGACCCTTTGGGTCATTTTTCCTTTATTATGTTAAGTCTACCATTAGAGCATTCCTATAGTGACCTCAGGTTATTTATGACTTGATGGAACTGGAAGCACAGTTTCTTGATCGTTCGTTATGAAGTTGTGCAGTTTTTCATGTTTTGGAAGGCTTTATACCTTGAAAATTTATTTTTTTTGCCCAAAAAATGGGTAAATGTCCTCGGAACAAAATTTTGATAGTTCCATCGGCTTTAGGATGGACTAATTAGTCTTGAAGCATGGTTGTCTTGAGAACCAATGCTTTTGGTGTGAGTTTATATCGAGTTTTGCATTATAGCATTCTGAATTAGCCAATGATTGACTTTGGTAAATATTTTTGAAAAATATGATCGGATGAGAATTTCGATAGCACTATTATCTTTAAAATGTTAAATTTCGTGTAGAATAGCCTTTCATTTGGTTCTAAATGCTTCAAAACCTATTTTGAGCTCCTAAGTGGAATTTGACTAAAAATAGCCATGGGAGTGCGAGCTACAATTAGTCAAAATGATCTCGTATGAGAATTTCTACCATGCCATTGAATCTAGAATACCGATTTTGGTAGGGTAGCATGGTTCGTTTGTGCTCACAGTGTCCCGGGTGAATTCTAAGTACTCCATAGAAAATTAAAAGTTTGTGGAAATCAGCATTTTCAGCAGATCAGCTAGTGTTGTTGCTTTAGCAGCCCTAGATCGCTATAAGGACCTTGCAATAACGACCAGAGGCTCATAATAGAAACAACCACTCAAGGCAAGGTTGACACTTTAGCAACTCTTGGCACACTATAGTGATGTTGCTATCATGACTAGGGGCACGATATAGCGAGGCTTTCCCTTTTCAGGAGGAGTCTTTATAGCGGCCACTTAGATTTTTGTGTTAATTTTGAGAGGTGATATCTTGAGCTGAGGGTGTCTATTTTCAGTGATCTTTGGGTCCATTTTGGATGGAAATTCACAAGAATCATCATGAGATGGTTGGTTTTGGATTTTGACATTTTGTTTCTAGTAAAAACCCTTGTAACCATTGCCATTTCTTGTTTTTTTTTTTATAATTGTGAGACTTTACTTGTATGCCTATTTTGTGTTGAATTATTGGCTTAAATTTAGTTGTTGCATTGTTAATTAAGTCGGGGACGTTTTTTGGGATGAGTTCTTGAGATCAATTCTGCTATTTTGAATGCAGGGCCCACATTTCTCATTTTAGGCCCTAAAATTGGCCAATCTTTATTTATTGAGATTTTAGTCTCCAAATTACTGTAATGACATTGTGAGTCTATTTTTGATAACATGACAACATTTGGAGGCCTTATTATGGAAGGGAAAGGCTCTGGTGGAGTAAGTTTGAGCATGCATGATTGATTTTCAGGTAGGCTATGGTTTCCCTTTCTTTAGATTAAGCTGGTTAGCGTAAAATCATATTGATTTTGTAAAATTTAGGTGGAGTAGCTAGTTTACTTTCCTTAGGTGTTAGAGTTCATGAAATAGGCCTAATTGATATTTTTGGGTAGTCGTGAGCATGTGTTATATCTTGTTAGCTTATACCATTGTTAGTAGTGTAGTTTTCTTCTTATTCTGGTTTTCTGATAGCATGTGGAATTGTTGACACAGATTTGGTTGGGTAGGTTATTTATGATCCTTATATGCTAGCAGGCTGCTTGAGCCTTATTTGACCCAGGTTCTACTTTCAATTATGTATATGTATATTTTGCTCCCTATTTGGCTATTATTTCAGAGCTGTTAGAGGTGTCGTTGCATGGGTCTACCCTAGTAGGGATTCTTTGGTAGTGTATAAAGTATGTAGATCCTGTGTGGTGACTATTCAGGGGCATAATACACGGACAAATCTTATTTTGCTTGATATGTTAGATTTTGATGTTACTTTGGGCATGGACTAGTTATCTTCTCATTATCCGGTCTTGGAATTTCATGCCAAGACTATTACATTAGCTTTTCCTTATATTCCCTAGTCTTGTGGTAGGGTGCTTATGACACTAACAGGGATTATATCTTCTATGCGGGCCCTATGATTAGTTTCTTTAGGGTTTTTAATTTAGCTTATGTTCGTGATGTTTCTAGTAAGCCTCTTTCTATTGATTCTATACCTGTGGTCCAAGAGTTCATTGATGTGTTTCCTACTAACCTGCCTGGCCTTCCTCTGGAGAGTGATATACTTACTTTGCCATAGATTTGGAGCCAGGCACTAAGTCCATCGCATTCCCACCCTATCCAATGGCTCTTGCTGAGCTTCAGGAGCTTAGTATTAAGCTTAAGGACCTCTTGGGTAAGGGGTCATTCATCCAAGCATATCTTCATGGGGTGCTCCTATCTCATCTATTAACAAAAAGGATGGCACTTGAGGAATGTGCATACATTTTAGGCAGCTTAATAAGGGGACAGTGAATACTGTTACCCTCTACCTTGTATTGGTGATTTATTTGATCAACTTCAGGGTATCACTATGTTTTCTAAGATTGACTTGAGATTTGATTACCACCAGTTAAGGATTAAAGCAGCTGATGTTTACTAAGACTGCCTTTTAAACCAGCTATGGCCACTATGAGTTTCTGATGATGTCTTTTGGGCTTATTAATGCCTCTGCTGCCTTCATAGACTTGATGACTTGAGAACTTAGGCCCTATCTTGACTTCTTTGTGATTGTATTCATCAATGATATTTTAGTATACTCGCGGAGCAAGGATAACCATGTGCAGACCTGAGGATTGTGCTTCACACTTTGAGAGATCATCAACTTTATGCTAAGTTCTCAAAGTGTGAGTTTTGTTTGTAGTTAGTGACATTTTTAGGACACATGGTGTTGAAAGAGGGCATTATGGTCAATTCAAACAAGATCAAGGCCATTCAAGATTGGGCTAGGCCAACGTCTGTTACAGAGATACAGATTTCCATTGTTTTGGTTGGGTACTACAAATGCCTCATTGAGGGCTTTTCAACTATTGTCACTCCATTAACCCGCCAAGGTGTCCCTTTTGGGTGGTCCGAGTGTGGGTTGAGCTTTCAAAGGCTCAAAGAATTGCTCACCACTGCACCTATCGTGACTCTTCAAGTTGAGGGAGTGGGTCTTTGTTTTGTATTGTGTTGCATCCAGTGTATATGTTTTGATGCAGTAGGGGCGAGCTATTGCCTATGCCTCCTAACAGTAGAGACCACATAAGCGCAACTACCTCACTCATGATATAGAGTTGGCAGCAGTAATTTTCATGCTCAAGATGTGGTGGCACAATCTATACGAGGTCTATTGTGATATTTATATGGACCATCATATCTTTCAGTATATTCTGAGCCAAAGGGACCTAAATTCTAGAAAGTAGCATTGGATTGAGCTCTTAGTAGACTCTGATTTGACTATCTTCTATCATTTGAGCAACGCGAGCATAGTGGCCGACTCCTTAAGATAGAGGGCAGTGAGTATGGGAAACCTAGCTTATCTACCAGTTATGGAAGGACCCTTAGCATTAGACATTAAGTCCTTGGCCAATAAGATGGTCAGATTGGATCTTTCAGACTCTAGGTAGATATAAGCCTTTGTTCGAGCTCAATCTTCTTTACTTGATCAGATTCATGGCTGACAGTTTAAGGATGCCCTAGTTGAGCTTCAGGGTTTAAAATTATGAGGTGAGGGTGGATGGACATCTATTGATTTAGACAGGGTGTTGTGGTATGATAGTTATCAAAGCATTCAGAGTTAAAGACTTGATTTAGTTTATTCTTCATGAGGTCTATGACTATAGATATTATATTCATCCTTGCAGAGTGCACGTGTATCGTGACTTGAGTTAGCATTATTGGTGGTATGGTAAGAGGAGAGATATCTCTGATTATGTGTTTCATTGCCTTAGCTGCTAGCAGATGAGGGTTGAGCATCATAGGCTTGGTGGGGAATTCTAGATATTTCCCATTCCCTAGTAGAAGTAGGAGTGAATCACGATGAATTTTCGGATAAGGTTTACCTAGGTTTTTAGGGGTATTGATAGTATATGGGTCATTGTGGATCGATTGACCAACTCTGCCCATTTTCTCCCAGTGCGGTCTACTTACAGTACGAAATGGATAGCTCAGGATTATATATAGGAGGTGCTCCATTAATATGGGATGCCAATGTCTATTATCTTAGACCAAGAGTCACAGTTCACATCTAGCTTTTACAACGCTTTTTAGAAGGAGTTAGGCACCCAGGTGTACCTTAGCATCGTATTTCACCACAGATAGATCGATGGTTGGAGTGCACTATTTAGGTCCTAGAGGATATGTAATGGTCTTGTGTATTAGATCTTAAGGGTCAGGTCCTAGTTTTTGCCTCTAGCGGAGTTTGCATACAACAACAACTCCCACTCACGTATTTAAATAGCCCCAATTGAGGCCCTATATGGTAGGCATTGTAGTACACCGATTGGTTGGTTCGAGTTCTCCGAGCCTAGACCGCATAATGCAGACCTGCTTCAGGATGTATTTGCAATAGTTAGGTGATTTAGAATAGAATTAGGATAGCTTAGAGCTGCCATCAAAGTTATGCAGATTGTAGGTGTTGCCCTTTATCCTTCAGTATATTGATTGAGTATTTCTACGGGTGTCGCCCTTGAAAGGTGTGATATGGTTTGGTAGACAGAGTAAGCTTAGCCCCTTATATATTGGGGCATTTGAGTTATTGAGGCGTGTTGGTGAGGTTGCATATGAGTTGGCCCTATCTCCAACATTTTATGTTATCTATATGATATTTCATGTTTCTATGTTGCGCTAGTACATTCCATATGAGTCCCATGTGCTTCAGTACGATACTGTTAAGCTGGATGACCGCCTGGCCTATGTTGAGGACCCAGTATCCATATTAGCCAGAGATAGTCGACAGCTTTGCTCCAGATCCATTTTGATTGTTTAAGTTTAGTGGTGACACCGTCCAATTGGAGAGGACACCAGGGAGACAGAGCAGGAGATGTGGAATGTAACACCCTCTAATTCTTTCCACCTAGTCTAAGTTGATTCACAAAGAAAAGTGAGAAAATCATTAAGAACGGTCACTGGAAAAGAAACCACGAGGGCCATTTATGGCCCGTAAAGTGATCTATGGCTCATAGATGAGGCCTCATAGATCCCTAGGAGACTTGGTGAAATTTTCAAAGTATGAGGCCTATGTATGAGACAACATACGGCCTGCAAATATAATCCATGGCCAGTAAATTGGTTTCGTGAGTTAGTGATCTGAAAATCAACTTTTCAATATACTGAGTTATGAGTTATCGAACGGCCCGTAGGAGTATTTACGGCCCGTAGAAGAGGTTTTGTGGATTATATGACAAATTCCAGTAACTCAAACTTTTGGACCCCTTACCTACAAGAGGTCTTCTATGGCACGTAAAAAGATCTACGACCCGTAGATGTGGTCTCATAGAATCTGTTGGCAATTTTTAAGAAAGGTATTTTTGTCTATTCCCATCTCTTTTAACCAAATCCTTGGACATTTTAGACTTAATTAAGGCCCTAAAACAAAACCCTAAGTGTATTTTGACTTTTCGTTCACCCTTAGGAATTCTTGAGAGAACCAGCGGAGGAAGAAAAGCAAGGGTTTCTAGTTCAAGTGCAAGAATCGATTAAAGTTTGATTGTTTCTTCTATTACTAGGTATGTAAGGCTTACTAAAGTGTTGAACAACATTCGTTCACAAGCCCTTTTCTCTCATTGAGTCGAGATTGAGAAATAGAGTTGAGTCTTGAAAATCCTATAACCTAAATATTGAATTTTCAGCAAATACTTTTGAGTTCTCATGATTATGAACTGAATAATTGATGCATTACAGTGTTGTTGATATGATATTGAGATATAAATTTTATGCATTGACATCATGAACTCCAAATTGCATGATTTGATGAAATTTTGTGCATGGACTGGGTTGAGGCTTGAGTTTGATTATCTGGGCCGAGTAAATTGAGCATAATTGAGCATGAGGAGCATGTTGCATTTTAATCATATGTTGTTTTATGCATTTTACTTGCATTACATGATGAGGCCTATTGAGTGAGTCTAATTGATTTCCTTTATTGACTGAGTTGATGAGAAGCTGAGATGAGGTGAGTTGATTAATCTAATGAGGCTGAGATTTGAGATGATTGATTGAGTATTATTGAGATGTGAGTTGATTGATGAGTTGAGCATGTTTTAGTCTTGGGAGGAGTATCGGGGAGCGAGTTAATAACTATCATAATTCATAGAACTATGTTTCTAGCATAGGATAGTCGTACAACACATTCTGGCGACTTTTGTCCCCAAAAATGAACATTTACTATGGATCAATGAGAGAGTTGATCGTCCTTTACCATGGAAACGGCGGGCATGGCAATGGCGTCGTCTTCATTATGGATCACCAAACTAAGGGTGATGGGATTGGATGTTGGTTAAGAGAATCTCCTAACCAAACACTGATTGAGCATGATATTCTTAAACTGAGTTTAATACTACCAAGTCTATTTTCAAAAACATGAATTATATTAAAAACTTGCATTTCTGTTAAGTTGAGTTATGAGTTCTTTGAGTTGAGGTGAGTGAGTTGAGCTTTACTTTCTTGAGCTATTTTACATACTATATATTCCATATACTGACGTCCATTGGACTTGCATCGTTTGATGATGCAAATACAAGTGATAGAGGACTTCAGCCCGCGTATCATTGAGGTCCACTTCAGTGCATTTCATAGTTGGTGAGCCCCCTTGCTTTCTAGAGGAGCTCTTTTATTTCCTGTTTTCGATTTAGTGATTCCTTTCTTTGATTTGGGGTATCCATGGTCTGTCATGGTACCATTTAGATTGTTAATTAGTAGCTTCATAGACACTGAGTAGAGGATTTGTTGAGTATTACTTATTTCCAAACTTATTCATTTATAACTATATTTTAGTAGAGTTATATGCATTCATATAAGGTGTTACTTCATTTGAGTATTTCTTTCGTTATTGAGTTTATGTGACATGAGACCAGGTGGTTCTCTTGGAGAATCAACAATGGTTCTTCAAGTGCCGGCCATGCCAACGGCACCCTCCCGGGGTATGACACAGAAGTAGTTTCCTCGCTTATTTAAGCTCTCAGGTATGACTCCATCCTTACTTTCACGAATGAAATTTCATTTAGTGGATGTTGTAAAGGCCCCCTAGGTCATTTTTCCTTTACTATGTTATTTCTATCATTAGTCTATTCCTATAGCGACCTCCGGTCATTTATCACTTGTTGCCACTGGTAGCACGATCGCATGGTCGTTCATTAGGGAGTTGTGTAAGTTTTCATGTTTTGGAAAGCCTTATACCTTGAAAAATTAATTTTTGCAAAAAACATGGGTAGACGAACTCAGTATGGAATTCTCATAGTTCTATCAGTTCTGAATAGACAAATTAGGCTAGAAATATGGTCGGCTTGAGAATTGAGGTTTTCGGTGTGAGTTGCCAATGATTGACTTTGTCCAACATTCTTGGAAAATATGCCCACATGAGAATTTCGACAGTGTGGTAAACTCTCAGAATGTTGAATTCGGTCTAGAACAACCCTTCATTTAGTTCTTGAGGCTTTCAAACTCATTCCGAGCCCCTTACTGGAATTTGGCTAAAACTGGCCAAGGGAGTGGGAACCATACTCAGTCAAAATAACCTTATTTCGAAATTTCAATGGTGCCATTGAATCTATAACATCAATTTTGGTGGGGTACCATGTTTAGTTTGTGTTCACGGGGTCCCGAGTGGATTTCGAGTACCCTATCGAAAATTAGAAGTTTGTGGAATCAACTTTTTCAGCTGGTGCCATTACTTTAACGGCCTTGGGTTGCTATAGTGACAACCGCTCATGACATGGGCGTCACTTTAGCGGCCCCTCGCTCTCTATAGCAAAGCCCGCCCTTTTGGGGAGGGGTCGCTATACCACCTAGGTTGTTATAGCGATACTTGTAGGCCTATGTATTTGCAATCCTCGTTCATGACTAGCACTTGGTAAAGACTTCTAAGGATGATAGCTTCCTCACTTTAGGCTTAAATTTGATGATTCAAAAATATAGGTTCAGAAGTTTTCATGGGGAACACATTGGCAATGTCGGAAATCAAAGTTGAAGCTTCGTTTCAAGTGAAATTCATGTTTAATGTTGTTGTGTGGTGAATTTTAAGTTTGATTGTTTGGTTGATTTTGAGAGGTGATATCTTAAGCTGTGAGTGCCCACTTTTAGTGATTTTTGGGTCCATTATTTGGTGGAATTTCGCAAGGAACATCGGGGGTGGTTGGTTTCAAATTTTATCACTCGTTTCTAGTAAATTGCCCCTATAGTTCCTGTCATTATCCTCTTTAGCTAATTTCATGATTTTGGTTGTTCACTCGTTTCATGTTGAATTTTGGCATAATTTTAGTTTTTGCATTGTTAATTGAGCTGAGCATGTTATTTGGGACCAATTTCTTGCTTGAAACTAGCTAAAGGTACAAAACTTTCTTTCAATACTACCAAAGATTGCCTTCCACAATGACTAGGGCCGATGTGACCTCCCAATTATCTATTGAAAATGGAACCAAAGCGAAATCAGGTTTAATCTTACCAACATAACTCGAGACCATCAAACTTTGGGAAATATGGACTATAGTATGTTTATTCAGGAAAGTTGTGACACCCCCTAATTCCTTCTACCTAATCTAGAGTAGATGCATAGAGGATGCTAAGAAAAATTACTGAAAAGAAAATCCATGAGGGCATTTATGACTCGTAGAGAGGTCTACGACCCATAAAATAGGTCTCACAACCCTCCCCCCCCAATTGACTTGGTAAAATTTTCTAATTCAGATGCCTATATACGAGACAACATATGGTCCTAAAGTCTTCCACGACCCCTAGATTGGTTTCGTGAATTAGAGGTCCAAAAATCAATTTTCTCTATCTTGAGTTATGAGCTAGCAGACGACCCATAAAATATTTTACGGCTCGTAGATGAGGTTTCGTGTCAAATTCCAGTAACTCAAATTTCAGGACCCCTTATTTATGAGTGGTAATCTACGACTCATAGAATTGTCTAAGGCCCGTAGACGGGGTTTCATAGACCTAGGCGACAATTTATAAGAGGGGTAATTTTGTCTATTCCTGTCCTTTTTAATTAAAACCTTCGACGTTTTGGACTTAATTCAAGTCCTGAAACAAAACCTTAGGTATATCATCACTATTTTTCACGCTTAGGGATTTCTTGAGAACACCAAAGAAGGGAGAAGAGCGAGAGTTCCAAAATCTAGCATGAGGATTGACTAGAGTTGGATTGTTTCTTCTATTCCAACGTATGTAAGGCTTACTAAAGTGTATACACCTTCGTTCACAAGCCAGTTTCACTGACTTGAGTCAAAATTAAGAATAAGAGTTGAATTTTGAATTTCTATCATCCAATTATCGAATTTTCTGCATCTATTATGAGTTTCTTATGATGATCTATGAGATTAATTCTGTATTGCATGACCACTGATATGAAATTGACACATATACATGTATACTTGATATCATGAACCCTAAAATTAATGATTTTACAAAATCTATGCATGAATTGAGTTGAGTTTCGAGTTTGAATGTTTTAGTTGAGTAAGTTCAGCATGATTGAGCATAAGGAGCATATAGTATCATGAGTGCATGTCCATTGATGCATTTTGCATGCATTCCATGATGATTTTAATTGATGAGTCCTAATGACCATTTGAGTCCGATTGATTTCTCCTGATTGATTGAGTTGATGATATACTGAGATGAGCTGCATTGAGATAATCGAATGAGGTTGAGATTTGAGTTGATTAACTAAGTATTATTGAGATTTGAGTTGATTGATGAGCTGAGACTGTTTTAGTCTTAGGAGGAGTATCGAGCACCAAGATAGGAGCAAGTAAATAACTACTCTAACCCACAGAACTATGTTGCATGCGTAGGATAGTGTTCTAGCAACTCACGTCCCAAACGTTGGAAATTTACTATGGATCCATAAGAGTGTTGATCGTCCTATTCCGTGGCAAGTTAAGGACGAGCATGGCAATGACGTCACCTTCGTTGTGCATTGCCAAGATAAAGGTGATGAGATTGGATGTCGATTAATAAAAACTTCTAAGCAAACACTGATTGAGCGTGATATTTTAAACTAAATTAATTTCTATTGATCCTATTTTAAAATCATGATTTACTTTAAACTTACATATATTGAGATGAGCGTGAGTTATTTGACTTGAGGTGAGTGAGCTGAGCTTTACATTCCTGAGCTATTTTACATACCAGTATATTCTATGTATAGATATCCATTTGGACCTGCACTATTTCATGATGCAAATATAGGTGACAGAGGACTTCAGCCCCTGCATCGCTGAGGTCCAGTTCAGTGCACTTTCAGAATTGGTAAGCCCTCCTTGCATCCCGGAGGAGCCCTTTTATCTTTTACTTCGATTGAGTAGTTCATTTCTTTGATTTGGAGTGGCATGGCATATAATGGAACCATCTAGACTGTTGAGTAGAGGCTTCATAGATGTGAGTAGAGAATTGTTGAGCATTTTTGCATTTCCAAACTTAATCATTGGAAACTTATATTTTAAATAAGAATTATATTTATTCGAATGATGTCCTATTATTTTGAGCATTTGCTTCCATTGTCGAGTTGATGTAACGATGAAGCGAGGTGGTTCTCTTGGGGAATCAACAATGATTCTTCAAGTGCCGGCCACACAAAGGGTAGCCTCCTGGAGTATAACAAACATAGTATCAGAGCACAGAGTTCAAGACTCCTAGGGAGTCTATGAAGTCGTGTCTAGTATAGTCTTGTTTATGAATGTGTTGTGCACCACACTTCATAAGCGAGAGGCTGTAGGACGTTAGGAATTGTGACACTTTCTTTTATTCTAAGTATGTGCAATAGAGTCAAAACTCTACAAAGATCTATGCGCCTGCAGATCATGCCTCCTAAAGGTACCGTGATCTAGAGAAATGCTTCAGTCAGCTATGTTGAGAACCCAACTTCAGAGGTGCCACCTCAGGTGGAAATGAGGGGTCGTGGTCGACCAGCCAAAGCCACTGGTGTTCCTTCTCTACCTATTACTCCACCTGCTCCTACCATATATGCTGACTTTAGAGGAGCTATCACTATGCTCACACAGTTGGTAGCTGCCCAGAGCGAGAACCAGGGTTCACAAACTCCTAGTTCTAGCTCTCAAGAGCCCACGGCTGCCACAAGACTGAGAGGCTTTTTGAGGATGAACCCACCAGTCTTCACCAAGTCAAAGGTTGAGGAGGACCCTCAGAACTTCATTGATGAGATGTGGAAGGTGCTAAAAACCATACATACGACAGAGACTGAGAGAGTTGATCTTGTTGTCCATCCGCTCAATGATGTGTCTAATGTTTGGTATAATCAGTGGGAAGAAAGTCGAGGCGAGGATACTGAACCTGCTGCTTGGTATGAGTTCGAGAGTGCTTTCCTCGAGCACTTCTTTCCTCAGGAGTTCAAAGAGGCAAAGGTTGAAGAGTTCATGAATCGAAAATAGGAGGGGCGGACTATTAAGGAGTACAGCCTGAAATTCATCCAGTTATCCAGGTATGCCCCAGAGATTGTCCAAGATATGAGGGCGAGGATGAGGAAATTCATATCTGGATTGGGTAGACATGTGAAGAGGGAGTGTAAGGTGGCCTTATTGATCCCAGGTATGGATGTCTCTAGAATTATGGTTTACGCCCAGCAGACTGAGGAGGATAAGAAGAAAGACAGAGAGGAGCATCTGAGCAAGAAGGCTAAGTCAGCAGGTCCTGAGCCCACTCAGACTAAGCAGGGTAAATGAGAGAAGTCCTACTTCATGAAGAGATCCTCCAACTATGCACCATCTTCAGCCAGTGCACCAGCCTCGAGCCACAGGTATGATAAGAGGTTCCAAGGTCATCCTTACCTTAGGTCAAAGAGTGCACAACCTCAAGAAAGTGCGAGCCTTGGCTCTAGAGGGAAGCAACCTTGTAGAAAATGTGACAGGATGCATCTGAGAGAATGTAGAGATGGAGGAAATAGTTGTTACAAGTGTGGCCAACCGGGCCATTTCTAGAGGGAGTGTCTAATATAGGGCAATAAGGACCAGTCTTCTACCACAACACCACTAGTGAGGGATTACAAGAGAGGTGCTGCTCCAGGAGCAGGAGGTGGGACAAACTATCTGAATACGATGGGAAACCGATAGGACCAAGAGGTCACACCAGGAGTTGTGATTGGTATACTTCAAGTATTTACATTTGATTGTTATGCTCTATTTTATCCGGGTGCAACTTGTTCTTTTGTGATGCCATATGTGACTAGTAGATTTAAGATCCTTCCTGAGTGCTTACTTGAGCTATTTTCTGTTTCCACTTTTGTCGGTGAGTCCATTCGAGCCAAGAGAATCTATAGAGATTGTGTGGTATCCATCTATCATACGAATACTCTTGCTAATTTGATTGAGTTAGAGATAGTTGATTTCGATGTGATCCTTAGCATGGACTGGCTTCCCGTCTATTGTGCCTCTGTTGATTGTAGAACTTGGACTGTCAAATTACAGTTTCTGAATAAACCCATTATTGAGTGGAAGGGTACTATTGTTGCACCTAAGGGTAAGTTTATTTCATACCTCAAGGCCTGAAGACTGATCTCTAAGAGATGTATCTACCACCATGTGTGAGTCAAGCCCAACGATGTTTAGCCTCCTACTCTTGAGTCTATTTCGATTGTGAGCGAGTTTCCTGATGTATTTCCAGAGGATCTACCTAGAATCCCTCCTGATAGGGAGATTGACTTCGAAATTGATGTTCTTCCGAATACCCAACCTATTTCTATTCCGCCATATAAAATAGCCCATGTAGAGTTGAAAGAGTTAAAATAGCAGTTGAGGGACTTGTTAGAGAAGGGATTTATTAGGCCGAGTGTCTCTCCATGGGGTGCTCCAGTCTTGTTCATGTGAAAGAGGGATGGTTCTTTTAGGATCTTTATCGTCTACTGCCAGTTGAATAAGGTGAAAGTCAAAAATATGTATCCCCTTTTGAGGATTGGCAACTTGTTTGACTAACTTCAGGGTGACACTATTTTCTCTAAGATAAACCTGAAATTAGGCTATCACCAATTGAAAGTGAGGGAATGTGACATCCCGAAATTGGATTTATGAACCTGATATGGTCACTTAAAGTTCTTAGTGATGTCTTTTGGGTTGACAAATGCACCTTCAGCCTTCATTGACTTGATGAACAAAGTATTCAGGCAATATCTTGACATGTTCATGATTGTGTTTATTGATGAAATTTTGGTGTATTCTAGATATGAGGAGGAACATGCTTATCACCTTAGAATCGCTTTAAAGATGCTCAGGGATAATGAGTTATACGCAAAGTTTTCGAAGTGTATGTTTTGGCTCAGATTTGTGACATTCTTGGGCCATATAATTTCAGGTGATGTCATTCAAGTGGATGCTCAAAATATTGAGGTGGTTAAGAACTAGCCTAGACCAACCTCACCAACCGATTAAAGGAGTTTTCTGGGATTGGCTCGCTATTACCGCAGGTTTGTTGATGGGTTCTCTTCCATATCCACACCGTTGACTAGAGTAACTCAGAAAAAGGTCAAGTTTCAATGGTCTGACGAGTGTGAGAGGAGTTTCTAGGAGCTGAAGGCGAGGTTAACTACTGCTCCCGTGTTGACCTAGCCTGATGGGATGGATTGATTTGTCATCTACTACAACACTTCAATAGTGGTGTTAGGATGTATGTTGATTCAGAGAGGGAAAGTTGTTGCCTATGCTTCTACAAAACTTAACGTTCGTGAGAAGAATTATCCCACTTATGACTTGGAGTTGGCAGCAGTGGTGTATGCTCTCAAACTATGTCACCATTACTTGTATGGAGCACATGTTGATGTATTCACAGACCACAAGAGCCTGCAATACGTCTTCACCCGGAAGGAGCTTAACTTGAGGCAGAGGAGATAACTTGAGTTTTTCAAAGACTAAGACATGAGCATCCTCTACCATCCAGGCAAAGCTAATGTGGTTGTTGATGCTCTTAGCAGGTTATCCATAGGAGCACTGCCCATGTGGAGGAAGAGAAAAAAGAGTTGCCAAAGGAGGTTCACTGACTGGCACGATTGGGAGTTCAACTAGATGAATCAGGCGAAGGAGGAGTTCTTGTGCATAGTGGGTCTACATCATCTCTAGTAGTGGAGGTGAAGGAGAAACAAGATCAAGATCCTGTTTTATTACAGTTGAAGGAGGATGTACATGAGAAGAAGGTGATAGCTTTCGCTAAAGGGGGAGATGGGGATTGAGGTATCAAGACAGACTGTGTCTTCGAGATGTTGATAATATTCGAGGGAAGATCATGAAAGAGGCCCACAGTTCCAGATATTCCATCCATCCAGGGTCTACAAAGATGTACCATGACTTGAGAGAAGTCTACTGGTAGAGTGTAATGAAGAAAGACATTGCTGAGTTTGTTTCCAAGTGCCCGAATTGCCAACAAGTTAAAGTTGAGCACCAAAGGCTATGTGGAGTAGCCCAGAACTTTGAGATTCCAAAATAGAAGTGGGAGATGATTAACATGGACTTTGACATAGGCTTATCGAGGTCCCGCAAACAACATGATTCAATTTGGGTGATAGTCGATCGGATAACAAAATCTGCACACTTCATGGAAGTAAAGATGACAGACACTGTGGAGGATTATGCCCAGCTATACATAAAGGATATTGTTAGAATGTATGGGGTCCCTTTGTCTATCATCTCAGATGGAGGAACTCAATTCACTGCTCATTTTTGGTGATCATTTCAGAAGGGTTTGAGTATGAATGTGCACCTTAGATTGCTTTTCACTCATAGATAGATGGCCAGGCAGAGCATATTATTCAAACTTTAGAGGATATGTTGAGGGCTTACGTCATTCACTTCAAAGGTAATTTGGATGACCACTTGCCTTTGATTGAGTTTGCCTACAACAAAAGCTTCCATTCGAGCATGCAAATGGCTCCTTATGAGGCCCTCTATGGTAGGAGATGTAGATCATCGATCGGGTGGTTCGAGGTGGGTGAAAAAGTGTTGATTGGGCCAGACTTGGTACATCAGGCTATGGAGAAAGTCAAGATCATCTGCGAAAGGTTGAAGATTGAACAGAGTCGACAGAAATCCTACAAAGATGTTAGAAGAAGAGACTTAGAGTTTGAGATCAATGATTGGGTGCATTTTAAAGTGCCGGCCATGAAGGGTGTGATGAGGTTTAGAAAGAAAGGAAAGTTGAGTCCAAGGTAAATTGGTCCTTATCAAATCTTAAGGAGAGTGGGCAATGTGTCATATGAGTTAGAGCTACCATCAGGGTTAGCGACCATCCACCCAGTCTTTCATGTTTCCATACTTAAGAAGTGTTTGGGAGACCGCAGTTAGTTGTATCTATCAAGAGTATTAGAGTAAAACATAGTCTGAGTTATGAGGATTCCTGTCAAAATCCTTGATTGCTAGGTTCGCAAGCTAAGAACCAACGAAATTGCATCTATCAAAGTATTGTGGAGGAACCAATTTGTAGAAGAAGCTACTTGGGAGGCGGAGGAGGACATGAAGGCCAAATACCTTCATTTATTCCTTCCTGCTGATCATGAGAGAGTTGATGGTAATGATTTCCCTCTAAATTCTTGAATTCCCATTCCTTGAGTTCTCCTTTCATTCTGAGCATGCTAGACGAAGAGCTCTAGAGTCCAAGTGAGGATTGGTGTGATGCATTGATTGTTTGATTGTTTTACTCGTTGAGTCCCTTGATTGATTGATTGCACGAGTGAGGTGAGAGTTGTTTAATTGTTAGAGTCCATAGGAGATTCATGCCTTGTCCTAATCCCTAGGTTTATCTTCATTCGAGGATGAATGATCCCAAGGGGGAGACAATGTAACACCCCTTAATTCCTTCGACCTAAAATGGAGTAGATGCATAGTGGATGCTAAGAAAAAGGCTGAAAAAAGAATCCACGAGGGAATCTACGACCCGTAGAGAGATCTACTGTCCATAAAATAGGTCTCGTGAACCCTTGAGTTGACTTGGTAAATTTTCTATGTTTGAGGCCTATATACGAGACAACTTACGACCTGTAAAGTATTCCATGGCCCCTAGATTGGTTTTGTGAATTGGAGATCCGAAAATACACTTTTTGTATCTTGAGTTATGAGCTAGCAGACGACCCGTAAAACATTTTACGAATCGTAGAGGAGGCTTTCTGCCAAATTCCAGTAACTCAAATTTTAGGACCCTTTGTTTACGAGAGGTCATCTACGGTTTGTAGAATGGTCTACGACCCATAGATAGGGTCTCGTAGACCCAGTCGATAATTTTTAAGAGGGGAAACTTTGTCGATTCCTATCCCTTTTAATTAAAACCTTGGGCATTTTGGACTTAATTGAAGTCCCAAAACTAAACCCTAAGTGTATCTTCACCATTCTTCGTGCTTAGGGATTTCCTGAGAACACTAGAGGAGGGAGAAGAGTGAGAGTCCCAATTTTAGCACGAGGATCGACTGGAGTTGGATTGTTTCTTCTGTTCCTAGGTATGTAAGGCTTACTAAAGTGTGAAACCACCTTTATTCACACGCCCCTTTAGTTGACTTGAGTCGAAATTGAGAACAAGAGTTGAGTTTTAAATATCTATCATCCAATTATCAAATTTTCTGTATCTATTATGAGTTTCTTATGATGATCTATGAGATAACTATTATATTGCATCACCACTGATATGAAATTGACACATATACATGTATACTTGATATCATGAACCCTAAATTGAATGTATCTACAAAATGTATGCATTAATTGAGTTGATATTCGAGTTTGATTGTCTGAGTTTAGTAAATTGAGCATGATGAGCATATAGTATCATAACTGCATGTCCATTGATGCATTTTGTATGCATTCCATGATTATTTTAATCGATGAGTCCTAATGAAAATTTGAGTCTGATTGATATCTCTTGATTGATTGAGTTGATAATACACTGAGCTGAGCTGAGATAACCCAATGAGGTTGAGATTCGAATTGATTGACTGATTACTATTGAGATTTGAGTTGATTGATGAGCTGAGCATTTTTTAGTCTTGGGAGGAGTATCAAGCACCGATCTGGGAGCGAGTAAATAACAACTCTAACCCATAGAACTACGTTGCCAGCATAGGATAGTTTTACAACATATTTTGGCGACTCATGTCCCAAATGTTGGACATTTACTATGGATCCATGAGAGATTTTATCATCCTTTTCTGTTGAAAGTTAAAGACGGGATGTGGCAACGGTGTAGCCTTGATTATGCATCACCAAGCTAAAGGTGTTGGGATTGGATGTCGGTTAAGAGAATCTCCTAAGCAAACACTGATTGAGCATGATATTTTAAACTGAGTTTATTTCTACTGAGCTTATTTTAAAAGCATGATTTACTTTAAACTTTCATATATTGAGATGAGCATGAGTTGTTTGAGTCGAGGTAAGTGAGCTGCGCTTTGCATTTTTGAGCTATTCTGTATACCAGTGTATTCCATGTACTGACGTCCATTTGGGATTGCATCATTTCATGATGCAGATACAAGTGATAGTGGACTTCAGCGCACGCATCATTGAGGTCCAATTCAGTGCACATCCAAAGTTGGTGAGCCTTCCTTGTATCCTGAAGGGGCCCTTTTATCTTTTACTTCGTTTGAGTAGTCATTTGTTTGATTTGGGGTATCTTGGCCTGTCTGAGTAGATGCTTCATAGACGTGAATAGAGGATTGTTTAGCATTTTGCATTGCTAAACTTGTTCATTGGAAATTTATGTTTTCAATAAGAGTTACTTTTATTCGAATGATGTCCTAATATTTTGAGCATTTTCTTCCGCTGTCAAGTTAATGTGACAATGAGGGAAGGTGGTTCTCTTGGGAAATCAGCAATAGTTCTTCAAGTGTCGGCCACACCAAGAGTACCCTCCCATGGCGTGACAAGTTACTTCCCAGCTTAGGTTCAACAACTAGACCCTAGTCCTCTATGCCATTCTAAAAGGATCTAGGCCAATTGAAAAGACATCGGGGCATCTAAAGCAAGTTTTTGTCAATCTTATGTTAAGGCCCACATGTTTCACAGAACGAATAATAAGAATCCAATGTTGATAACATAACTACCAAGTAACAGTAGGAACCACGTGCTTACAAATACCCCAAGAATCCCCAAAAGGGCCTAAAATGTGATTCTAACCCTAAGGCACATAAGTAATCTATCCAACCACAATATTCCAACATTTTTAACATGTTTTATAACAACAGAATATCGGGAAACAATACTACTAACAATGATATTAGCTAACAAGATAGCATACATGCATACAATTAACCCAAAATATTAATAAAGGCCTAAAGCATGATTTCTAACACCTAAGGCATGTAAATGAGATACCTTGCATGACTTCCGACTAATTCAACATGATTCACTCGAACTAGCTCAATCTATAGATAGGGAAATTGTGGCCTACCTGTAGGCCGATCACGCATGCTCCAACTAACTTTACCAAAACTTTTTCTTTTTGAATGACCTTTGAATGTTTCCATGCTGCAAAAATGATATTGACAATGCTGTTATGGTTGTTTAGAGACCAAATTCACAAGAGATAGATATGGACCAATTTCGAGACCTAAAATGAGAAACATGGGACCTACGTCAAAAATTCCAGAATTGACCCTGAAAAACTAGTCCAAAATAGCATCAAATGATCAATTACTAATTATAAGCTCAATTCGAGATCGGGAAATGCCAAGAAGCAATTATGCAATGAAAATCCAAAATTTTGGCTAAAATAGAAATGGGACAGCATGGTACGATTTTACAAGCAATGGAGTTCCAAAAGCTGAAACCAACTAAACCCATGATGATACTTGCAGAATTCCACCCAATTTTAGACCACCACTGAAAACAGTCCACAAATACCTAAGTGTCACAACTCGGACCTGGGGTCTAGGAGTGACATGGCGAATGAGAACCCGAGAGTCCCGAAAAAAGCCTCAATGTATCAAAATTTACATCATCGATTCAGAGCCATAATCAAATGATAAACGCATATTTCTAAGGGTCGGGAGGGTAGGAATCAAGCTATGGAGATATCATAGGTAAAGGGATTAACATGGATTCACATAACACGTTGCACATAAAGAGCAACGGGCGGGTAAGTGTGACTCACTCTATGGGGGCGATTCAGGACTTAGGATCTTCCACATTTCCATATCAAACATACATACATATCATAATTCTCATAATCGATAGCCATATCAAATAGATAACCATAATCATAAGCTCCAAATACAACACATAATATATAGATTTGACAAGATGTCCAACAATATCTCAAGTCATATGATAGGACGGGGCCAAAACATGTTTCGAGCTCACCCTCAAAGTAAATAACACAAATGGAAGCAATATAGGAAGAGGAATGGTGACTTGTCCTTAGAAGATAGGACTCACCACAATAACTGTCTCAAATCCGATCTAGCGTCAAACGGTGGATGAAGGTAATCTCCAGTCCCTACATGGTGAGATCATGTAGGCAAAAGTATGAGTTAGTACGTATAAATGTACTAGTATGTGGGCATGCAACATGAAAGAACGATGATGTTAACCTACACAATATGCCATATGAAAATCATAGAGTAGTCATAACCCACATAACCCTTCATCTTTTCTTCCGGTGACCCATTTTAAAGTCATTTTCGATCTTTTAGGGGAGGTAAATTAGAGGGTGTTACACAACTCCCAATTTTCCAATTGAAACTCCTTAATTTGATGTTAAGAACTAGAAATAATCAATGGTTAATGAAGATTTTAGCTCAAAATAACTTACCCAAAGGATTCCTCTTGAAAAATCACTAAACAACACCCTCGCTTGAGCTTCCAAAGACCAATAATTGAGAAAATAAATCAAAACCTGATGTTTAGAATTAGTCACTATTCAGGGATGATTATCCTTTTGCGATGAGCACAACTCAAGACCCTTTTCGATATTCGTTTGCGATCACGTAGGGTATGTTTCTAGTACTTTGCAAAGGCGAGCAGTAGTGACGTGATCGCGAAGAAGAAACCAATGCCAGATATCAATAATTTCACATAAGGCACAAAATCTTTGAATGGACTATCGAGATTCATTTGGGATCCCATATGCACAAAATACATATGCATCCCCACTAAATTCTCAACATTTTGGACTCAATGAAATTGTAAAAAATTGAATCCCATGTCTTTTTGGACTTGAATCTAATTAGTTGCAAGTAGGACAAAGCAGTAGTTCTGGCAAGACAATTAAGAGAAATAATTCTAGTATCAAATGCAAATAATATAAATAAAATAATTTCTCTCATTTATCTATTTACTTCCATTTTTTAAATTAGTTAATGAAAAAGTCATCAAAATTAGGATAATAATACAACTTATATATATTGTGTTTTTTTTACCACTTGAGTATTACAAAAAATCACTTATAAATATGATTAGATTTTTTACTGCGCGAAGCGCGGACAAATTCACTAGTTATACGATAATCTATGGAGGGGACCATGGGTTCGTATTAACCTGGTACACCCCCCAACCCAGCAGGTGATCCATGTCTTATGAGTAAAGTGAACTCACAAAATGAAAAAAAAAATCATTTGATTTTTACACGTTCAGAAAAACAAACAGTAAAGATTGTTAGTTTTACACAAGTAGGGATGGCAATGAGATGGGTGCAGGGCGGGTTTAGAGCTATGCAAGGCGGGGAAGGGCAGGTCTATATGGGGCAGGTTGAAAATGAATAATGTCACAATGTGGTGTGGAGCGGCGCGGGGTTGTTTAAAAAAATTACGGGTTGAGCTCAACCCACCTCGCACTCGCCCCATTGCCATCCCTATACACAGGCAATCATGATAGAACAATAAAAATTGTTGAACATTTTTTTCAGTTCCATTGTCTCTTCACTTACAAAAGTATTGAATTTCTCCACAAGTACAATAGTGAATATCAAGGATGCTAGCTTTTACGCAAAAAAGATAAAAGTATTATTAAATTACAAAATAAATCTTAAGAGTAGGATCATTGTTTTTTGCAGTGTTTTTAAAAATATTTTCGAAGCGAGTCCCAAGATGGAGCGTACCTAAATGCTCCAGGCGTAAATTAAAGGTTTAGATCCATAAGGTGTACACCATACAATTCGAGGCATAAGTTCTGCGTGTAAAAACATAAATATAAATCATTGATGTAAAAATGAACCCTTGGGCATCAAATGTTATTTTAATTGTTTTAAAACTGTTTTTTAATATAAAACCATACTCTTAATGGGTGAATATCTTATCATACTTTTAGATTGTAGACATTTTTAATAATATATGAGAAAATAAAGCAACCCTCATTAATAATCTTTTAGATAATTGTGCTTCAAACTAATAGAATAGAGATTTCATAGCAATATGTTCCTTAAAGGCAACTTTATTCATTTTCTTTTTTGGCCATTGCTCTTACTCTTTTTGTCCTTTCCTTTTTTAAAATATATAAGAATAAATAATAATCATTGCAAATATTAGTTTAGGGCGGGAATGAGTTAATAAATGTAGAGATGGATGATGATTTTATTTTTAAGATTATCTCAGCTATTATAATTTTTATATATTTACCTTTCTCAAATAACAATTACAATTTCTTTCTGTACTATCGCTAATTTATTTGAATTTATTTGTAGAAAGATTGAAAGTTTTATTTTTCTTATTTTCTTAGTAGTAAAATTAAAATATTTTAGATATATACAAAATACGCGGAAGATCCATGAGATTTACGCCCCATGTCTTAGAACTTGTGCCTCACCCCATACCGTATGAAATGCCTCATCTCATGAACCCGCCCTTTAAAAATACTGATTTTTTGTTATAATGAAACTAACCATGTAGAGACAGTTTCTTGAGTTGAGCTTCTGCTAATACTAACCATGTAAAGACAGTTTCTTGAGTTGAGCTTCTGCTAATAGGAAAAATCAATCCCAGTAATTTTATTTGAATGTCGAAATTGTCAAGTTCTAGTAATTCATTCATTCATTCAATTCGTTCAAGAAATAATCATTTAAATCGATGAAACTATAAAAGAAATTTTAGGTACGTATACTCCTTTAAATAGTTCGTTGAAATTCGTGAGAAGTCATTTTAATTCAACACATTGGACTGATGTCCCTCGTTTAAGATCATTGAAGTGGTTGGTATGACATTTGGAGCTTGTTGTTTTTGGGATCAATACTGCATAAGGACCATAAAGATGAAAAATATTAGAAAAATTCGACAAAACCTCAATTCATAAATGTCATAACTAGGATATCTCCTCGACCGTTTTCATACTTGGTTGCCTGTAGATGGTAGGTGAGATGTTTTTTAGTCAAATCCAACATACACACCCTCTCCAGAACATGTCTAGGACGGACTAAATTTACATGGCAAGACATACAATGAAAATTCAATAGTAATATTATGAATATTCAGAAAATGCCTACTTAAGATTTTCCTTCACCAATGTTCTTTTTTTCTTCTTCTTTGTATTGGGATAAAAATCAAGTCTTCATATACTTACAGCTTTCTCCTAACTCGCGAACAATCTCATCTAATCTCTTATCAAGCTCTGGCATTCATTGCATGCTCTGTTTTCATTTATGGTCTTTCTGTACTTATTTTCGACATCAAAGAATGATACTCCTCTTTTTCTGAAGTATCACTATTTTTAACCCAGTGAAATAACTCTAAATTTCCTGGGAAATGTTGAACCCTTAGGATGTGTTCAGTATGAAGGAAAATATTTTTCAATTTTCTCTTGTTTGGTTTTCTTAAATGTTTTGAAAAATATTTTTCAAATTAATTTATTTTTTTCAAATTTAAGGAAAAATTATTTCTCTCCAAAAACTTAGGACAACACTACTCAGAACTCTCCTCCAATCTCAAATAACAATATTGTTTTCTTACCCCTTACCTCGAACCCCAACCAGTCCCCCGGTCCCACAAAATCCCCACTCCCCAATAAAATAAAATTTTAAAATTTAGTTTTAAAATATATTTCAACTTTTAAAAGTTTCATTTTCCCCGCACCCCCTATCACGACCCCCTACCAGCCCCATCCCCACTAAAAATAAATTTAAAAGATATTTCAAACTGAAAATTTTCATATTTTTATCCTACCCCCTATAGCCCCAGTAGTCCCCCTAGTCACCCCCCCCCCACCCACACACGCACACACAAAAAAAAAACTTCTTTGTAAAATATTTTAAATTTTGAAATTTTTATTTTTTACCCCACCCTGACCTCAACCCCCCTAACCAGTCCCAACCACACCCCTATCCCACAAACAAAATTTAAAAATTTATTTTTGAAAAAATATTTAAAATTTGAAAAATTTAATTTTTCACTCCATCCCTACCTCTCCCCCCTTCCATACCCTTTCCCCCCAAAAAATTGTATTATTTAAAAAAAAAAACTAATTTTGATTCAACAATTTGATCTAGAGATGGATCTGGTTGAGTTCTATGTACGGAAGTCGAGGTCATGTCTAGATCTGGAGGTAGAATATTGAGATAGAACTTAAGTTAGGTCTGAACATGAAAATTGTGTCCCACAGTTGAGATCGAGTCTTCATATGAGAATAGTGGTATCGATTCAAGTATCAGGGTCGGATCCCAAATTGGTTTATCGTATTCAGGTTTGCATGTGGATGTCAGGTCTTGGGTTGGGTCTTGGGGTTAAATTTTGGATCCATTATCGGAGTTGGATTTTGATTTGAATGTCATATCTGGTCCCAAATCGATTACTAAGATTGATTTTAATGTCAGAGATTACTTTGCTAAAAAAATATTTTTTACTCTCTATACAAAAAAAAGATATTTTCTTAAAGTATTATCATTCACTAACCAAACAATAAAAAATATTTTTCGAGAATATTTTCTATACACCAAATAAACATGAGAAAATAAGTTAGAAACCAACTTGTTTTCCAAAATAATTTCTTTGGAAAACATTTTCTACTTGGGCACCAAGCAAATATTGAAGAATAATAATACAATTTTTAACTTTCAGGAGGCAAAAGGATGAAGGCAGGCTTGAAATCTATTCCTTATATCCTTCCTTGTTTTAAGATACCTTCTCTTCCTTCTTCTCAATCTTAGAACAACCTTTTGAGGGCGACATTCATCTATTTTAAGAATTTCATGATTTCTTACATGAATGCTCTACAACGCTGTCTAGGTCTCACAAATTCCCATATGGATGGATTTATTAAATTCTCCTCTAATTTCATAAATTGAGCTTCTATTATTGCTTATTTACTTAATTTAGCATGATTTATTATTTAATTTCATGATTTATGAGAAATCCGTCTTTTAGTATACTTGGGTTTATGAAACTACAAATCGATTTATTTTAATGTTGATCCAAAAGATCTTATTCATTAGGATTATGCATGAATTTACCCCAAATACATGATTGCTAGTTAATAGAGTTGAAAATCATTCTACTACTCTCGTTCCTTCTTTACAAGTCATGATTATCAGATTTCAGGTGTTCAAGTATGTTATGACATGTTTAATGAAGAAGGGGCGCACACCCCACTTTAACAATTTCTGTGGCATGAAGTTTATTGTTGATGGGCATACACCCCACTTTACACAAATTATGAAAATGAGCTACTCTAGAGTATAATCTATGAACACGACTCTTTGAAGTATGATTTATGTCAAGCATACAAATTATGACAAGCATGAATTATGATTTATGACAAGTTTGATCTTATGTCTATGTTATGCATTTCATGGGATGTTGACTTAGCACCAAATGGGATTTGAGGTTGGGGCTCGACTTACGAGGTCCTTCTATAAAGCTTCTAAGTCTCATAACTACATTGTCACCGTAGGATTTATATTTTTACCAATATGGATTTGCTAGTGGATCCACATAGCTTATGCCACTCCATTAGAGGGTAGGAGTTTTACCTATGCAAGTAAGGCTCCTTTTTCTCCGATGTATGGGTCAACATTGAGATTCCATATTAAGGTTCTCATGGTCTTATTGTCATTTATGCTTACTAGCCACATGGTCTTTAAGATCATTTATTGACTACTTTAAATTCCTTACCTTTATTTGATGCCTTTATGGTATACTTATGCATTAATCTCTCTTATGTCTACTTATGATTCTACTACTCTTTTATCATGTCATTTAAACTGATCAGTTTATACATTATGATTTATTATGCATTTCATGGACTACATACTTAGTACATTCTAATGTACTAATTCATACTTCTATGCCTACATTATATCACGATGTAGGAGCGGACGATCATCTTTATCCTGATCATCGTGGTTAGATTCTATGTCTACTTGAAAATTGTTTGTGAATCCCCATGACCTGGGCCAAGCCTATTACAATCTAGACTTTATCTTATGTCATTGAGCTACTTTAAGACTTGTAATATTTTTTTGTAAGGGTGAACCAAGGACATGTCTTAGCCCCCACCTAGCCTAGTACTTACAGGCAATGTTAGAAATTATGTATTGGAATCTATGTTGTCTACTACTCCTTATATTATCTTTTGCTTTGGGTTGTAAGTTCATACTATAATTTCCACTTATGATTGCGATTCATTGCCCATGAATGCTTATGATATGCTAAACTTAATTAGGACTCGTATGGGATCTCTAGTTGTTGTATCACACCTAGGATCTAGCTTGGATCGTGACAGGTCCCATGAGAGGACTATTGTTGATTATTGTGTTGAGATTTATAATTATGGTATTGGTATATTGAGCATGAAATGTAAAATTGTTATTCTTTTCATATGTGTGTGGTGTACTATGTTGTCGTTATTTATATATTTTTTTATTTATTGGAATAGCCACATGATCCTACCATTACATTGTTGTTATATGTATTTATACAGTACTTTCTCTTTTCTTGTTGAGTACAAGGCATCTTCAGACTGTTGTTGATAGACATCAACTAGGAGGCCGTGAGCCATCGAATTCAACGGTGATGCATCTTGTTCAGGCCTTCCATAGATTCCTCTTTGCTTTTAACCCCTTTTTTGGACTCAGACACTTTAATTTATTTATTGTTATGATTTCCTTGGTTTGCATCCTCATATGTTGGACACTTAGGTAGAGTTTTGGTATAATAACTTTAAGGTTCTAAGGGATTATTTTCCGTGCTATCTAGTCTCTTTGAGTTTATGGGAACTCAATGTCGACCTATTAATTTAACCTATTTCAACATCTTAAAAGACTAATTTGTTTTAGTTACTACTTGGGTTGTCGTAATAGTTTTTTTATCAGAGGGTTAGAGTGGGTTCCACTCACGACTTGGTTCGGTGTTGTGACATAGTTTGTATCAGAGCCCTAGGTTCGTTGATCTCATTATACCAAAACGATTCAAGTAGAGTCTTGTGGAATGTTACAAAGATGTCTATACTTTTCTTCGAAAAGCTACATTAGGAGATCTTTTTCTATACTTTACTTCAAAAGGCTACATGACCTTAGGAGATCTCTTTTATAGTTTTTCTTCTTTCCTTTGTTCATGCTAAAAAGTAATTCTAATTGTTATCTGGTGATCCAAATTTGTATCTTTCCTCTTTCACTCTTCTACCCGCAGATGGTTGACATGCACTACAATGGTGTCAAATCAGTAGCTCCCAAAAATGACCTACCAGAGGAACCAGCAATAAGAAGATGAGGTAGAGGATGAGCAAGGGTAGAGGTCAAGAAAGCGTAGCGCCTGCAGGGGCGAGGCCCAAGCTGAGAATTTACCTAAAGGAGAGACCCCTCCTACACCTCAGGTTGAGATAGAGGAGAATGTAGTGATTGAGGTTGAGGAGAATTCAGAACTTGAGGAAGATGCACAAGCTAGGACTGCAGGAGTTCCCCCTATAGACTCAGCATTTTCCTAGCAAGTATTGACTTTTCTGAGAGGGTTGGCCAGTTATGGAACCATTCCCATGATGTCTATTACCCTAGCTCCAATAACTCACCCTGGTTTTTCATCTCTTGGTTTAATGATGTCTCCGTAGGTGACTATGAAAATGGTATTCGAAGCAAAGGCACAGGGGACATGCTACATTTTTATGAAGTTTTCCATTTCATCAATGAAACTCAAGAATGTATGGCAGCATGTGAATTGGAACAATAAGAAGCCAAATGGAAAAATCCAACACAACAAGGCTTATCAAGTTGATGTGATGGATAACATATCTTGTACTAAGATAGAAGGGAAAACTCATAGCAAGTTGCTCTAAGATTTATCAAAATCAAGCGGTAGGTTCTAAGAAAATGAGAAATACTAATGAGGAGGCACAAGTTAAAAGATGTGGTACTTCAGAAAAAGAGAAAGATCATTCTTTGCTTTAAAAAATAACTACAGAAAGACCGCAAAAGAAAACACTGCACCAGCGAAGGACACCAGATATTGATAAGAAATTAGATGAGGTTGTTCACGAGTTAGGATAAAAAGGCCAGTAAGCATTTAATGATTTAGTTTCTATTCCAACATAGAGAAGTAGAAAAAACAAGAACGTTAGTTAATGAAAATAGTAAGTTGACATTTTCTGATTGTTCACAAATTTACTATTAAATTCTCAGTATTTGTCTTATCCTGTCGAATCAGGCCCTACTAGACATGTCCGGGAGAGGATGTGTGTGCCGGATTTGACTAAGAAATAACTCACCTACTATCTAAAGGTATCCGAGTATAAAAAAAGTAGACAAGATCCTAGTTATAAAATTTATGGTTCAAGGTTTTGTTAAAATTTCCTAATATTTTTCATCTTTATGGTCCTTATGCAGAAATAACGATGCCAAAAACAACAAGGTCTAAATGTTCAACTAACTACTTCCAAGAACTTCAATGAGGAACAAAATTCCGATGTGTTGAATTCTAGTGATTGCTTTATGAATTTCAATGAATTATTTCAAGGAGCTAACATACCTCAACCACCTGAAGTTCCTTTAGCTTCATAGAGTTCAAATGGTTATTCCTTGAACTGGTGGAATGAATGCGTTGAATTGCTAGAACTTGACAATTTTGAGCTGAAATAATTCAAGAAATCAAAGTGTAAGATTTTACAATTCAATACAAGTGTCCACAAGATCAATTTCGAACAAAAAATAGTGATTCATATGCTTAAGATTTATTTTTAAATTTGATAATATTTATAATTTTTTTCTAATAAAAGCCCGAATCGCATATATACATTATTGCACTTCAGGAGAAATTCAAGACTTTTATATTTAACGATAAAATGTAATTGAAAAAGTTGTTTGACAGTTTTTATTGATCTATCATGATTGGCTTGTGTATAATTCAAACAATATTTGTCTTTCATTTTTTTGCACATGTAAGGATGGAATGAATATTTTCTTTCCTATTGTGTGTTCGCTTCACTCATTCTTGAATCAGTTTTCATTATGTTCACATCATGCCTTCTTTCATTTTATTTTTTGTAATTAAAATTCCCTCTTAAAAGAAGATAGTGCGATTTCTTCTATTGATGTTTTAAGAAGGAATAACATGAATGAATGGAAAAGGAAACCAAAGAGCTAAAGTGAATTATTAGTCAAAATGTTCTCTCTATTCCTTGTAGAAGAGAACATCACCTGTCAATGCAAACCAGCTAATAAGCATTTTGAGAATGAAGAAATATAATTTACTGTTGATTCCATTCCCATTTACAGTGTTGATGTTTATGAACACAAAATCAACATTTCCTCTTTCACTAGCAATGGTTGAAATCACCTCATAAGTGCAACCTTCAATAATTAACTTAGAGATGAATGAAGGTAGAAGAGTCTGAATTGCAATGTTGCTCGAATCTTCTATAGTAAACCTTTTGGAGGGGACCACATATGAATGTGATGACATTTGGAGGATTAGAGAAACATAGGTAATTGTGAGGTTCAAAGAGTGTTTAGGAGATTCCTATAGTAAATAAACAACAACAACATATCTAGTGAAATAATTGGATAAATTTTGTCCTTTATTTAGTATAAGGTGGTAGAAAGAAAAAAAGAGAAAGAGAAGAAAAACTCAAACATCTTTTTTGTTTTGCTCTCTCAAAATCTTCACAGGCTAAAAAATGGATTTTGATACTTCCATCAATTGTGAGAAAACTAGTTATGTAGATGTTCCTCCAGCCTATGTTGGCCTTAGAATTCTCTTGGTTGATCATGATACAAATTCTTTTTCAAACGTAGCAACAATTCTTGAAGGACATTCTTTTAAAGGTAGATTAATCTTATACTTCTTTAAGTTTTCTCTCATATGTATTGAGCCTTTCCCCTATTTCTTGTTGGATCTTTCAGGTGAAATCTGTATTATAGTCTATTATTAAAAAAGTGAATTTTGTAAAATTAATGATAAATAAATTTCTTCTTCAAATTTCAACACTCAAATATACTCCAAAAGTTAAAATTTAAAATATAAGTCCCTGTACTAAAAAAAAATCAATCATTAATTTTACAGAAATTCACTTTTTTTTAATAATAGACTATAAGTATAGATTTTGCCTAGAAAATCCAATAAGAAATAGGGGGGAAAAGCTCAACACATATGAGAGAACTTAAAGAAATATATGATTAATGTGCCTTTAAAAGAATGCTCTTCAAGAATTGTTCCTACGATTGAAAGAGAATTTATATCATTATCAACCAAGAAAATTCTAAGGGCAACATAGGCTAGTGGAGCATCTACATTATTAGTTTACTCACAATTGATGGAAGTATCAAAATCCATTTTGCCTATGAAGATTTTGAGAGAGCAAAACAAAAAAGATATTTGAGTTTTTCTTCTCTTTCTTCTCTTTCTCTTTTTTTCTTTCTACCACCTTATACTAAATGAAGGATAAAATTTATTCAATTATTTAAATAGAGAAGGAAGATGTTAGATTTAGAAAATGTTTGTAGTGTGACAATGGTGGTCAACTCCATCAACAAGCTAAGGGAGGTGCTATCAGTAAAAGCACAACTCTTTAAAGGAGGGAAATACTTTGGCAGACTTGGCTTTTCATTGCAGGTAATTATGAATATAAATCTTTTGTGAAAGTTACCAGTTCAGGATAAAAGATAATCATCCTTGACAAATACAAAACACCATCCTTGACAGGTTCCATAATATTTTCAAATGAATTAGAGTTGATAGTTTCACAATGTGTGGTATGAATGCAAAAGAGAAGTGCAGAGAAATAGACCACTAATTCAATCTTTGACATCTGAAATATTTTTCATTTGGTTAAAATACTATGCACGTGGTGAGAGCTTTGAGGTGTTGCAAATGGTATGAAACTAGGACTCAAAGATTGAGATTAGTGTTTTACTACAATAACTGATTATTCATATATACAAGTAACATAACACATAAAACAACACAGAATATCGATATTCTTGACTATGATGGTGGTTTAACCTAGTGGGGTTCAAATCCATTAAAGAAAAGACTGAGGAAATTCAAGCTGTTGTTGAAGGTTTCAAAGTTACTTCTTTTGACTTCTCAAGAAGAAAGGCTACATTCATTGGCAAGCCACTAGAGTAGTTGTACAGGAAGCTTGGTTAATCTTTAAGAATTTAAAATTCAATGGTGGTATCAGTCTCTATTATGGGATTCAATCTATTGAATGATAGATTTAAGAAAGGAGAACTAATTTGAGATGTCAAAGTCACCTGATAGAGCTTCTTGGATAAACAACAACAACAACATACACAGTAGAATCCCACAAGTGGGGTCTAGGGAGGGTAAAATATATTCAGACATTACCACTGCCTCAAAGAGGTAGAGAGGTTATTTCTTGGGAACCCTCGCCTAAAAAACTCATTAGCAGAATAAACTAGATATTGAAAAAGGAAAAAGAAAAGAAAAAAGATATAATTGAATAAAATAAGAAATAACAAGAGATTGTAAGATATCACCTGGAGTTCTTGTCACAAAATGTTGAATGTTGCTGGAAAAATATTGGCAAATAAAATTGTAGACATCACCGGAAAAGTTCGCCAGAATCTACTTTTCGCTTGACTACCTCGTCGTAAATTCTCACTGGAATCTGGAATAATGACATCGCCGAAACTCTTTGCTGGAATGATGTACTGAAGGAAATTTGTTGGTTTGCTATACCCTATAAAATGGTTTTAGAACATGGGGCTGTCAATAGATCGCCCCAAATACTTTCTCCAATTTCTAGGGTTTTGTTTGGATGCTAAAATTTACAAATCGAGTGATTTTCGGATCTGAGAGATTCGGTCAAGAGAGAGAGAAACCCAATTACCGGAGAAAAAGATCATCAAGAACCAGAATGCAACCGAGAAAATCGAGAAAGAATGAGAAAGAGCCATCGGAAAATCCTAACGTCGATGGAGACGAGGAGAAAAACGCTTAAAGTTCTTCTTCCCCTATACTTTGATAATATTCCGACGTCATTAAGATTCTTGAAGATCGTTCTCTGCGGGAAATCTCAAAACACGAGCACCAACATCGAAGATCTAGATGCATCGATTTCATCTTTCTAGAATTGTCCACCTATTTCCACTTTCCTAAATTGATTGTATTTTCTTATGCTATTTTGCCTAATTTTGGTCTCGGCTGTATGGGCTGAATTGTTCTATTTTTAAGTAAAATGGCCCAATAGGTCTTTATTTAAAAACAAAATTGAATAGATAAAGTAAGTCTTCTATTATAAACTAAAATATTACATGCAACACCCATTTGTTCAAATAATGACTACCATGAGAAATGGACATTGTTTAATGTAGCATGTTTTCAAATAAAACCATAGAGGATGATAACTAGATATTTAGATATTCGAAAACAAATGGAAAGTTTACAGAGTAGGCAACAATGTAAAGATTAACCTAAATTTTACTCAACGTATTCTAACTTGCAACGTTTTGTATTTTTTCTTTTTTAAAACTTCCCCTCTTTTGTTTCTTTGTCTATAATTATACAACGTAATGAAGTTAACATAAATGTTCTACATAGCAACATATTAATGACCTCAAACTACCAGGACGAATACATTCCGTGTCATGTTATCAACTCAATCTGTTATAAAGTTTTGATGAAAAGAGCTTTTCTAGTGACGGCAAAAGAATCCGGTGACCAATTTCTACACAAAATATTGTCGGGTTTCCATGGATTCTAATGAAGCATTAAGAATATGCTTTTTAGTGAAATATAAACCAGGTTTCACCATTTTGTTCTTCTATTATTTCTTGTCCGAGGTTTGAAAATTGATATATATTGTGAAAATATGTCAATTTTTCTTGAATTGAGTTGCTATTATTTGACTTGTTTGTTCTAAAATTGATTAGGTTTTATCTTCTTTTACATCTTTATTGTGAAAATATATCAAATTTCTTAAATTGCTTTGCTGATATTTTAACTTGTTTATTGTAAAATTAAATTGAGATTTTCTTCTTTGACTTGTTTGTTGTGAAAGTGTATCAATTTTCTTGAATTGGGTTGCTATTATTTAACTTGTTTATTGTGAAATTGAATTGGGTTTCTCATCCTTTACTTGTTTGTTGTGGAAATACATCAATGTTCTTGAATTGATTTGTTGTTACTTGACTGTTTATTGTGAAATTGAATTGGGTTTCTTTTCTTTGACTTGTTTATGTAGAAAGCTTATTTTTAAAGAGCTTATTGAATTGCCCACTATTATTGTTTCTGATTTCTGATTTTTGCGTATTGAATATTGTGCGTTGTACTACGTTATATTTTACTGAATAGTATACTATTGTATCTTTGGGTTGTTTTTTTATTTCGAGGCTTTGTATCTTCTTGATCTACTTTAGTCTATCGAGTTATCTGTTCTTGGTTTGGTGGTGCCATGGACTAATTGCAGACTAGGGTCTCTTTAGTTGGAGTCGAAGATGAGGGGTAGTAATGATAAGAGGGGGACATGCTTAGTGAAGATAAAAGAAGGATCGTGGAATATAAGGTCATTTACAGAGAAGTCCACGGATATAGTGAAGAGTCTTAAGAGGAAACAAATTAATATAGCATGTGTTTAAGAGACTAGATGGGTAGGTATCAAATCCTGGAACGTGGATGGGTTTAAATTTTGGTACTTTGGAGGATCTAGGATAGAAATACAGTTAGTATCCTTGTAGACGAGGACCTTAGAAAGTATATGGTTAGACTCAAAGGATTAATGATAGGATGATGTCAATTAAACTTACTATCGATATATATTATGAATCTTGTTAGTGTCTATGCACTTCAAGTGGGCCTGGATGAGAATGTCAAAAAGCACTTTTGGAAGGATTTAGATGAGGTTGTAAGAGGTATCCTGAACACAAAAAAGACCTTCATTGGGGGGGATTTTAATGGACATATCTGTACAACTTGTAGTGGTTTTGAAGATGTTCATGGAGGATTTGGTATTGGGGGAAAGGAAAGGAGGTGGGTTATATATCTTGGATTTTTCTAAAGTTTTTTAGTTGGTTATTGTTAACTGATGTTTTTTGAAGAGGGAAAATTGCTTGGTTACCTTTCGTAGTATGCTAGATAAGACTTAGATTGATTACTTACTCTTTTAGAAAGGTGATAGAGGCTTTTGTAAGGATTGTAAGGTTATTTGAGTAAAAATATTTCCACCTAACATAGACTTTTGGTAATAGATTTAAATATTAAGAGGGATAAGAGGAAGAAGGCCCTTTATGACAGATCGAGGATTAGATGAGGGGCCTGAATTCTACCCTTTCTTGGGAGATGAGGCGGAAGTTGAGTAGTATGAGGACTTGGAGTAATAGTGGTGACATGACTACTGCTTACATTAGAAAAGTACCTACCAAGGTGCTAGGGGTATCGAGAAAGTCCTTTAGTGGACATCAAGGTGATTGGTAGTGGAATGGAGAAGTTCAAGGCAAAGTGGAAGATATGAACATTGCCTATACAAAATGGTTGGAGTGTATGGATGAGGATGGAAAATGGAGGCTTAAGGATATTTATAAGACAATGAAGGTAGAAACAAAGTTGTGATCATGAGTGCTAATACAACAACATTTGACTGTTTGTATGAGCTAGAGGAAAAAGACAAGGATAACAAAATGTCTAGGTTCGTGAAAGAGAGAGAGAGAGAGAGACAAAATCTCAGGACTTGGACTGAGTGAAGTACATCAAGGATGAGGATGGTGAGGTGTTCGTAGACGAGCTTCTATTAAGCCAAGGTGGCAAGATTACTTGCACAAAATCTAAAATAAAAAAGGGGACAGAGATATTTAGCGAGTGATTTGGCACGCACTAATAGTCATAAAAAGTTTGTTTACTGCAGGAATTTCAGAGTTGAGGAGGTTAGACATGCAATTAGTTTGATGAGCGGGGGAGAGCGATCAGACACGATGCGATTCCTGCGGATTTTGGAAAAACACTAAAGATGGTATGGACTGGTTGACTAGGATGTTTAATGCTACTTTGAATATTTCTATGATGCGAGATGAATGGAGGAAGAGTACAATGGTTCCATTGTACAAGAACAAGGGTGATATACAATTACAGGGCGTATCAAGTTTCTAAGCCACACTATGATGGTCTGAGGGAGAGTAGTGGAGATTAGGGTGAGACAAGGAGTGTCTTTTTTAGAGAATCGGTTTGGATTCATGCTGGTGTGATCAACTACTAAAGAAATCCATCTTGTTTGGAGACTGTTGGAGAAGTATGCGAAAAGAATGAGAGACCTTAATATGGTATTTATTAATCATGAGAAGGCCTATGAAAAAGTTCTGAGGTATATCCTATAGAGGTTTCAAAAGGAAAAAGGTGTTCCAATGGCATATAGTACGGTGATAAAGGACATGACACAATCAAGAGGAGATTCCTAATACATTCTATAGCCTCCTGAAAATACGCTATAGACATTTTTGCACCCATCCGTAGGACCTTACTAGAAGATAGCTTTGTATAGGTTAGACCAGCGAACCTAGTGCTTCGATACCAACTTATTTGATCCAGCATTATAGGTCATGATGGCACCTACCTTAATCCCCGATAGGCAAGCCTAACCCTGACCTAGAATAGCTAGTA
This sequence comes from Solanum rostratum, assembly GCA_029948455.1. NCBI lineage: Eukaryota > Viridiplantae > Streptophyta > Magnoliopsida > Solanales > Solanaceae > Solanum > Solanum rostratum. The sequence goes on from CM057049.1 coordinate 59,642,238, forward strand.
ATGGGCACAACAAAACTAGTTTAATAAATAAGGTAAGAATGTTTGGAGGAGGCAAGGAGTATATTTCTGTTAAGATAGCACTTTATCAAGGATTTATGCTATCACGACCCAATATCTCCGGTCATGATGGCACCTATAATATCATGTCGATAGGTAAGCCAACCTGTAACCCAAAACTGTGAATAACGGGTTTATGGTGGAAGACTAATAGAATAAACATACAAAAGACAATATAAAAGAAAAACAAGCAAGAAATGAACTAAATATAAGTAAAGATCCTTCCCAGAACCTGGAAGTCGTTAGTACAAAGCTACTATAAACAAAATACAGAGTACAAGTCCCAAAAGTAGACCAAAAATACATATAAGATTTGGCTTGTCTCAAAATACACAAAAAGATGGTCCACGAAGCTGAAGGAGACTTAAATGATCCAAAAACACCAAATACTCACCTTGGTGTTCAATATAGGCTGCTACATGCTCGATCAATCAGCTGATAACTGGTGCTCGGACCTGTATCATGAATGTAGATGCAGAGTTAATATGAGTACCAGAATAGCAGGTACCCAGTAGTTATTATAGGTTGACTAAGCGGAAAAGGTAAAAATAATATGAAAATGTCATGAACCGGGACTAAGGTCTAAGAGTGACATGGAGAACGGGAACTCGAGAGAGCCCCCAAACAAGCCTCAAGTATCCAAATCCACACCATCGGTTCGGAAAGAACATACAAATAGTAACACATAGTGCTAGGGGACGTGAGAATAGGACTCACTCTATGGAGGAATACGGGGCTTTGGACTTTCCACATTACCACACCAAATATGCAAGTAGCCAAATATGAAATTTTCCATAAATCAATCCAAACGAGTACATAAACCAATTACCACGCAAAGCATAAAGATTTTTAAAAGAGTCTACATATTGCCCAATAAATGTCTCTAATCAAGATGGAAAGGGGGCCAGGACATATTCTGGGCTCATCCTCAACTAGTAAAGGAAATTTGAGATAGCATAGGTAAAAGGAAGATGACTTGTCCTTGGAGGATGAGACTCACCACAAGTACTCTTCTGGATTGGACTACTCGTCAAACGGTTGGTAATCGTAATGCTCGGCCCCTATATGGTAAAATCATTTTGGCATAGAGTATGTGTTAGTACGTTTTAATGTACTAAGTATGCGGGCATGCAATGCATATGACTTATCAACCTGCATTTCAATGTTAGATGACAAAAGCACTTAATATAGAAAGAATTGTATATCCAAAGGAAGAAATATACAAGATGCCATGAAATTCGTGATACATGTATGCAATGATGCTCCTATATAACGGGGATGGACTATAACTGAAAAATCAAACTCATGCGAGCTATTATATGAATTAGTCCGATAAAGACCTCCCATCGGTAGGAGAAGATTACTTGCCAAAGGTAATCTACATCACACCTTACGGAACACACCATTTCGGTGGATGGTCATCTTCCTTACGGAATACACCATTTCAGAAGGACTTTCAAAAATCATATCATATCATATCATAATTAAAAACGACTGACCATTCCTTAGGGGCCGACCATTTTGGTAATGGCTATCGTTCCTATGTTGGCACATAGTTCAAGGAAAGGGAAAGGACCCTTGGGGAAAGCCCTAACGCTCCCAATCCATCGGTGCTAAGTCAAAAACATCCCACATGAATACTTATACATATACATGATTTCAAAAGATACAATATTCATTTTAAAACCGACCAATGCATATTTAGGCTCAAATGCCAAATCATAAGTCATATTCATGATACTCATGCAAGGAAGAGCTCATTAACATATATAAGATGGTGCAAGCACCTGAGATGCTTAAAGAGACATAATCATAAGACATATATGTGATAACATTCACGTCATAACCAATATCTTATCAAAGTCATTTCATAAAACATAATTGGGCTTAACCCACTTCATAATTTCCATAGAGACTAGTGTTCTTGAATGCAAATGCAATGCATGATGTAAGAATAGCATGGGTAATATAGATTCATGTTAAAATCAACATCATAATATGAAATTGAATAAATCCATAATTAAATCAATCATCTAATTCATTATATAAGTCACCCATGCATAAATCAACTTAAAAAAGGGACAACCATGTTCATAACTTTATATTTCAATGTAAATTATCATAATAGTGATCAAAGAAGATTAAAATCATAGGTAAAGTACAACCCAAACATCAATTGGATTTAATAAAATCAAATAATGAAAACCCATCATTAAAGTGAATTAAAATTCATGAAAACAATTGAAAGGAATTTTGGGTCTTATTGGGTGAAAGGGACCAAGAATTAATCCCACATACCTTGATTAAGGAGTTGAATTTGGAGAAGGATCTAGCTTTAATTTGAACCCAAGTAAACCCTAGCTTTGAATCTTGAGAGGGGAGAGTAGAGACTATTTGGGAGGTGATCTTATGAGGGGTAGAGGGTTTAAAGAGAATGAATTAAGAAGGGAGGGATATTAGTTGAGTTAGGGGTTTAGGATAGGTAAAAGGTCATAATTCATAATTAAAATAAATCGAAATTACATAAATACTATTAATGAAACGGGAAAAATTTGAACCGTCAGGTCCATATGGCCCCCTACACAGTCCGTGAGTCGTCACATGGACCGTGAACAGTGACTGTAAACTGTCACTTAGACAATTTTCATGGTGCAAACACTTGGAATTTATCCGAGGATAAGGGGTACCTACGGGCGGCTACACGACCCGTGTGACGTTACATGGGTCATGTCAAGGGCCGTGTGATAACACTTAAAAAATCTTCGCACGAAAAAGTTATGAGACGGTAATTTCATACTTAGAAAATTTTTACGTTGCAAGTCATACGGAGAGCCACACAGCCCGTGACACACCACACGGATCGTGTGGGTGGCCGTATGCCCTTACTTGGTCTGAAATCCTCCATCGCCTTCCACTTCGTCGAAATCCTATCCAAGTGTCCCTCCACGGGAGGCCACACAGTCTATGTGGCTTCACACGGCTCGTGTGGGCCTTCCATGGAGTGATGTCTGGTAGATATTTTGCTTGGGACGATACTAAGAGGTCCGGTAACGTCGCTCAAAAATCTGGGTCCTTACATCATCTCCCCCATGGGAACATTCGTCCACGAATGTTCTACAAAGAGGCTTGAAAGCTTGACTTAAGACACGAAACATCTGAACCCAAGGTATAATGCATAGTTCATCAAATCATAAAGTTTTTAAACCCCATTTCCAATGTGTTCAAATCATTCAAATATCATAAAAATCATTTTTGTGCCCATGTATGCATATTATGTCATGAGATTCAAGAGCGAAAGAATTAGGACTATTTAGAAGGGGATCGACCGAGTACCTTAAGCTTGAGTAGATTGGAATAGATGAGGATATCGCTCCATCATATCCAGCTTTGCCTCCCATGTATCACTCTCCACATGTTGATTCCTCCAAAGCACCTTCACCGAAGCTACGTCCTTGTTACGAAGCCACTTCACTTGCCTATCCAAGATCTCCACCGAGATTTCTTCATAAGACAAGTTTTCTCCGACCTCAATTCCTTCCAAAGGCACAATGATGCTAGGTTAAAAAACTAGCTTCCTCAATATAGACACATGAAAGACCGAGTGAATGGAACTCAGGTCCGGAGGTAACTCGAACCTATAGGCCACACCCCTAATCCGTCCAACAATCTCATAAGGGCCAACATACCGGGGGCTTAGCTTTCCCTTCTTACCAAAACACATTACACGCTTCATAGGTGAAACCTTTACATATACCTAATCGCCAACATGAAATTCAAGATCCCTCCTCCTAACATCCGAATATGACTTTTGGCACTTTGTGCCACTTTCAACCTTTCCCTGATCACTTTCACCTTTTCCATGGCCTCCATCACCAAGTTCGGGCCAACCAATGCAATCTCTCCCAACTCAAACCACCCCACCGGTGACCTACACCTTCTCCCATACAAGGCCTCAAACGGGTGCCATAATGCTAGCATGAAAGCTATTATTATAAGAAAACTCAATGAGTGGAAGGTGATCATCCCAGTTACCCTTAAACTCCAACACACAAGCCCTCAACATATCCTCTAAGGTTTGAATAGTCCTCTCAGCTTGCCCATCGATTTGAGGATGAAAAGTGGTGCTCAACTTAATCTTAGTTCCAAGTCCCTTCTGAAATGATCTCCAAAAGTGGAAAGTAAATTGGGTCCCACGATCCAACATGATAGACCTAGGCACACCATGCAACCTCACCAGCTCTTGGATGCACAACCTCACGTAATCCTCAGTGCTGAAGATAGTCTTGACCGATAGGAAATGAGCCAACTTTGTCATCTGATCAACAACAACCCAAATGGAATTATATTACCTTCGGGTCCGAGGTAAACAACCACAAAATCCATGTTTACATCTTCCCATTTCCACATAGGAATCTTAATGTCTTGAGCCAAGTCACCAGGCCTTGTCGGGCTCGTTGCAGACCCACTCATATAATTTTCCAGAAACTTGCATTGGACCCCCATGCAGCAACAGAATCCGAGGGCTAACACCTACAGAAAAGTGCCAAAATCGCCTGTTTCCTATTCCTTGGCCCATAAAATCATACCTGGCCTCCCCCGCTGCTATCGGGCCCTCTATGCCTCTTGTAAGGCTTGTTGTAGAGCCACTCGTATGATTTTTTGGGAAACTTGCACGGACCCCATGCATCGCTAGAATCAGTGAGCTAACACCCACAGAAAAGTGTTGAAATCGCCAGTTTCCTTTTCCTTGGCCCATAAAATCCTACCAGGCCTCCATCGCCGTCGTCGGGCCCCCTAGGCCTCTTATCGAGCGTGTTGCATACACACTCATGTGAGTTTTATAGAAACTTGCGTTGGACCCCCATGCAGCGCCAGAATCCATGGGCTAACACCCACAAAAAAGTGTCGACATTGCCCGTTTTCTGTTCCTTGGCCCATAAAATCCTATGAGGCCTCCCTCACCGCCGCTAGGCCTCTTGCGGGGCTCATTGTGAACCTACTTATACGATATTTTGGGAAACTTGAACCGCACCCCCATGTAGCGCCAGAATTCATGGGCTAACACCCACAAAAAAGTGTCGAAATCACCTGTTTACTGTTCCAGGCCCATAAAATCCTACCAGGCCTCCCCTGCCGCCATCGTGCCCTCGAGGACTCTTTTCTGGCTCGTTGTAGACTGACACATATGATTTTTTGGGAAACTTGTGCTAGACCCCTATGCAGCGCCAGAATCAGTTGGCTAACACCCACAAAAAAGTGACAAAATCGCCTGTTCCCTGTTACTTGGACCATAAAATCCAACTAGGCCTCCCCCGTTGTCGTCGGGCCCCGTGGGCCTCTTGCTATGCTTGTTAAGGACAAAGTCATATGACTTTTCAGGAAACTTGCGCTGGACCCCGTGCATCGCTAGCATCTGTGGGCTAACACCCACAGAAAAGTGTCGAAATTGCCTGTTTCCTGTTCCTTGGCCCATAAAATCCTACCAGGCCTCCCCCACTACCATCGGGCCCCTTATGCCTCCTTTCAGGCTCATTGCGGACCCACGCATATGAGTTTTCGAGAAAATTGCTCTAGACCCCCGTGCAACGCCAGAATTCGTGGGCTAACACCTACAGAAAAGTGCCGAATTCACCTGTTTCCTATTCCTTGGCCCATAAAATCCTACCATGCCTCCCTTGCCTCCACCAGGGCCCCTAGGCCTCTTGCTAGGCTCGTTTGAACCCACTCGGGTGATATTTCAAGAAACTTGCACCAGAACGCCATGCAGTGCTAGAATCCGTGGGCTAACACCCACAAAAAGTATCAAAATCTCCTGTTTCCTGTTCCTAAGCCCATAAAATCCTACAAGGCCTCCCCCGCCGCTGCCAAGCCCCTTGGAACTCTTGTCGGGCTCGTTGTGGACCCACTTGTATGAGTTTTTAGGAAACTTGCGCTAGACCCCCATGCAGCGCCAGAATCCATTGACAAAACAGTACCGAAATCGCCTGTTTCCACTTTCTTGGCCCATAAAATCATTCCTGACCTCCCCCGCCACTGTCGGGACCCCTAGGGCTCTTGTAGGGCTCGTTGCAGATCCACTGATATTATTTTTTAGGAAATCTGCACTGGACCCCATGCAGCGCCATAATCAGTGTGCTAACACCCACACAAAAGTGCTAAAATCTCCTGTTTCCTACATCTTGGCCCATAAAATATTACCAGGCCTCCCCCGCTGCCGTCGGGCCCTCTGGGCTTCTTTCTAGGCTCGTTGTGGACCCACTCATATGATTTTGAGGGAAACTTGCGCCGGACCCCCTTGCAGCGCAGGAATCTGTGGGCTAACACCCATAGAATAGTGCCGAAATCGCCTATTTCCTGTTCCTTGGCTCATAAAATCCTACTAGGCCTTCCAGTGCACTGTTGATCCCCCTCAGCCTCTTGCCAGGCTCATTGTGGACCCACTCGTATTGACTTTTGGGAAACTTGTTCCAAACCCCCATGCAACGCTAGAATCCGTGGGCTAACACCCATAGAAAAGTGTCGAAATCGCCTGTTTCCTATTTCTTGGTGCATAAATTCCTACCAGGCCTCCCCCGCTGCCTTGGGCCTCTTGCCGGGCTCGTTGCGGTCCCACTCGTATGATCTTTTTTTAAACTTGAGCCGGACCCCCATGCAGCGCCTAAATCCATAGACTAACACCCACAGAAAACCGTCGAAATCACTTTTTTCTTGTTCCTTGGCGAATAAAATCCTACCACACCTCCCCGGCTGCCGTCAAGCCCTCTGGGCCTCTTTTCGGGTATGTTGTGGATCCACTAGTATGAATTTTCAAGAAACTTGCGCTGGACCCCCATGCAGCGCCAGATCCGTGGGCTAACACCCATAGAAAAGTGCCAAAATCGTCTATTTCCTGTTCCTTGGCCCAAATCGTACAAGGCATCCCCTACCGCTGCCAAGCACCCTATGCATTAACCGGACTTGTTGCGGAGCCACTCGTATTATATTTTAGGAAACTTGCGCCATACCCCCATGCAGCACCATAATTCATGGGCTAACACCTACAGAAAAGTGCACAAATTGTCTGTTTACTGTTTCTTGGCCCATACAATCCTAGAAGGCCTCAACCACCGCCATTGGGCCCTTTTACGCCTCTTGCCGAGCTTATGGCGGACCCACTCATATGACGTTTTCGAAAACTTCCGACATACCCCTATGCAGCGCCTGAATTCGTGGACTATAGCACCTGTTTCCTGTTCTTTGACCCATAAAATTCTACCAGGCTTCTCTCACTACTGCTGGGCCCCTTGGGCCTCTTACTAGGCTCGTTTCAGACCCACTCATGATTTTTTTAGAAACTTGCGCTAAACCCTATGCAGCGCCAGAATCTATGGCTAAAACACTTAGAAAAGTGCCAAAATCGCCTGTTTCCTGTTCCTTAGCCCATAAAATCTTACCAAGCCTCCCTCGCCGACGGCGGGACCCCTGGTCCTCTTGCAGGGGTTGTTGCGGACCCAATGGTATGATTTTTCATGAAACTTACGTCGGACCCCCATGCAGTGCTAAAATCCATGGGCTAACACCCAACAGAAAAATGCTGAAAAATTTTTTGTTTCCTGTTCCATTGGGCCCGTAAAATCCTACCAGGCCTCCCTCGCCGTTGCTGGGCTTCCTGCACCTCTTGTCGGGCTTGTTAGGGAGCCATTCGTATGATATTTCAAGAAACTTGTGCCAGCCCCCATATAGAGCCAGAATTCATGGGCTAACACCCATAGAAAAGTGCCGAAATCGCTTGTTTCCTGTTCCTACGCCCATAAAATCCTATCAGGCCTCCCCCGCTACCGCCAGGCCCTATGAGACTCTAATCGGGCTCGTTGCGGACCCACTTGTATGATTTTCGGGAAACGTGCACTGGACCCCCATGGAGCGCCAGAATTCGTGGGCTAACACCGAAATTGCTTGTTTCCTCTTCCTTGGCAGATAAAATCCTACCAGGCCTCCCCCGCCACTACTGGGACCCCTGGACCTCTTGTCGGGCTTGTTGCAGACCCACTCATATCATTTTTCTAGAAAACTGCGCCGGACCCCCATGCAGCGCCATAATCCGTGGGCTAACACCCATAAAAAGTGCCAAAATATCCTATTTCCTGCATCTTGGCCCATAATATCCTACCAGGCCTCACCCACTGCCGCCGGGCCCCTAGTTCTCTTGGTATGCTCGTTCCGGACTCACTCGTATGATATTTTGGGAAACCTACACTAGAACCCCATGTAGCGCAAGAATATGTGGGCTAACATCCACAGAAAAGTGCTGAAATCACCTATTTCATGTTCCTTGGCAAATAAAATCCTACCCGGCCTCCCCCACTGCTGCCAGGCCCCCTGGGCCTCTTACTGGGCTCGTTGCAGACCCACTCGTATTATTATTTTAGGAACTTGCGCCAGACCCCATGCAGCGCCAGAATCCATGGGCTAACACCCATAGAAAAGTGCCGAAATCCCCTGTTTCCTGTTTTTTGGCCCATAAAATCCTACAAAGCCTCCCCGCTGCCGCCGAGCCTCCTGGACTCTTGTTGGGCCCATTGCGGTCGCACTCGTATGATTTTTTTTTAATCTTCCATTGGGTTCCCATGCAGCGCCAGAATCTGTGGGCTAACACCAACAAAAATATGTCGAAATCACCTGTTTCCTATTCCTTGTCCCATAAAATCGTACCACCCCTCCCCCGCTGTCGTCGGGTCCCCTGGGCCTCTTGTAGGGCACGTTGTGAATCCATTCGTATGATCATTTAGGAAACTTGCGCCGAACCCCCATGCAGCGCCAGAATCCATGGTCTAACACCCACAGAAAAGTGCTGAAATTGTCTGTTTTCTATTCCTTGGCCCAAAAAATCCTACCAGGCCTCCCTCGTCGCCGCTGGGCCCCTAGGGCCTCTTGCTGGCTTGTTTCAGACCCACTCATATGACCTTTCAGGAAACTTGGGCTAAACCCCTATGTAGCGCCAGAATCCATGGGCTAACACCCACAAAAAAGGGACAAAATCGCCTATTTACTGTGCCTAGGCGCATAAAATCCTACCAGGCCTCCCCCATCACCGCCGGAATCGTAGGACCCTTACCGAGCTTGTTGCGGACCAACTCGCATGAAATTTTGGGAAACTTGCACTAAATCCTCATGCAGTGCCAGAATCTGTGGGCTAAAACCCACAGAAAAGTGTCGAAATAGCATGTTCCCTGTTCCTTGGCCCATAAAATCCTACCAGGCATCCACCCACTTGTTGGGCTTGTTACGGACCCACTCGTATGATTTTTTGGGAAACTTGCGCCAGACCCCATGCATCGCTAGAATCCGTGGGTTAATACCCACAGAATAGTGCCGAAATCGCTTGTTCCCTTTTCCGTGACCCATAAAATCCTACCAGGCGTCCCCCGCTTCCACCGCCCCCCTAGGCCTCTTGTCGGGCTCATTGCAGACCCAATCATACCATTTTTTGGAAACTTGCGCTGGACCCCCATGCAGCGCCAGAATATGTGGGATAACACCCATAGAGAAGTGCCGAAATAGCTTGTTTCCTCGTTCTAGGGCCATAAAATCCTACCACGCCTCCCACGCTGCCACCGGGACCCCTGGGCCTCTTGCTGGGCTTGTTGCAGACCCACTCGTATGATTTTTTGAGAAACTTGCACGGGACACTAATGGAGCCCCAGAATCTGTGGGCTAATATCCACATAAAAGTGCCAAAATCGCCTGTTTCTTGTTCCTTGGCACATAAAATCCTACCAAGCCTCCTCCGCTTCCGTCGGGCCCCCCGAGCTCCTATCAGGCTTGTTGCTGACCCACTCGTATGATTTTTTGTAAAACTTGCACCGGACCCCATGCAGTACCAGAATTTGTGGGCTAACACCCATAGAAAAGTGTCGAAATTGCCTGTTTCCTATTCGTTGGCCATAAATATCCTACCGAGCCTCCCCCGCCACTGGCGGGCCCTCCTGGCCTCTTGTTGGGCTTGTAGCGGACCCACTCGTATGATTTTTCAGGTTACTTATGTCGGACCCCCATGCAGCGTCAGAATCTGTGGGCTAACACACATAGAAAAGTACCGAAATTCCTCTTTCCTGTTCCTTGGCCCATAAAATATTACCAGGCCTCCCTGCCACCATCGGGCCCCCTGAGCCTCTTGTTGGGATCATTGCGGACCCACTAGTATGAGTTTTCGTGAAACTTGTGCCGGACACCCATGCAGCGCCATAATCCATGGGCTAAAACCCACAGAAAAGTGCCGAAATTGCCTGTTTCCTATTTTTTGGCCCATAAAATCCTACAAGGCCTCCCCCTCACTGTCGGGCCCCCTGGGCCTCTTGCTTGGCTTGTTGTAGACCCACTCATATGATTTTTTGGGAAACTTGTGTCGGACCCCCATAAAGCTCTTTAATCCGTGAGCTAACACCAAAAAGTACCGAAATTGACTGTTTCTAGTTCCTTGGCCCATAAAATCCTACTAGGCCTCTCCCGCCACTGCCGGGCCCCTTAGGCCTCTTGTTGGGCTTGTTGAGGATTACATGTTAATGTATTCACAGACCACAAGAGTCTGCAATACATCTTTACCTGGAAGGAGCTTAACTTGAGGCAGAGGAGATAGCTTGAGTTGCTCAAAGACTCTGATATGAGCATCCTCTACCATCGAGACAAAGCTAATGTGGTTTCTGATGCTCTTAGCAGGTTATCCATGGGAGCACTGCCCATATGGAGGAAGAGAAAAAAGAGTTGGCCAAGGAGGTTCACCGACTGGCACGATTGGGAGTTCAACTAGATGAATCGGGCGAAGGACGAGTTCTTGTGCATAGTGGATCTGCATCATCTCTAGTAGTGGATGTGAAGGATAAACAAGATCAAGATCCTATTTTATTACAGTTGAAGGAGGATGTACATGATTAGAAGGTGACAACTTTCGCTAAAGGGGGAGATGGGGTATTGAGGTATCAAGGCAGACTGCGTGTTCTAGATTTTGATAATATTCGAGGGAGGATCATAGCATAAGCCCACAGCTCTAGATATTCCATCCATTTAGGGTCTACAAAGATGTACCATGACTTGAGAGAAGTCCACTAGTGGTGTGGAATGAAGAAAGACATTGTTGAGTTCGTTTCCAAGAGCCCGAATTGCCAACAAATTAAAGTTGAGCACCAAAGGCCATGTGGAGTAGCCCAGAGTTTTGCGATTCTAGAGTGGAAGTGGGAGATTCTTAACATGGACATTGTCACAGGCTTACCGAGGTCCCGCAAACAACATGATTCAATTTGGGTGATTAGTTGATCGGATGACAAAATCTGCACATTTCATGGAAGTAAAGACGATAGACACTATGGAGGATTATGCCCATCTATACATAAAGGAGATTGTTAGACTGTATGGAGTCCCTTTGTCTATCATCTCAGATAGAGGAACTCAATTCACTGCCCAATTTTGGAGATCATTTAAGAAGGGTTTGGGTATGAAAGTGCACCTTAGCACTGCTTTTCACTCATAGATAGATGGCCAGGCAGAGCGTACTATTCAAACTTTTGAGGATATGTTGAGCTCTTGCGTCATTTACTTCAAAGGTAATTAGGACGACCACTTGCCTTCAATTGAGTTTTTCTACAACAAAAGCTCCCATTCGAGCATCCAAATTGTCACGACCCGGGGTTGGGGCCTAGATGTGACACGGCGAATGGGGACCCGAGAGTCCCCAAACAAGCCTCAGTTATCAGTATCCACATGATCGGCTCAAATAGCATCTAAACACACATAAGTAAATAGCAGAAATCAAATTCTAGGAAATCCATTCATTTATAGATAAGCAATACGATAGTCGGAAATAGCCTTGTCTAGGAAAGATTTACAGAATGCCCAACATTGCCTCAAGTCAAGGAACGAAGGCCAGGACAAGTTCCGGGCTCACCCTCAATAAAAGAACATACGCAATAAACATAAGAAATAACTAGCTCACCCTCAGAAGATGGGGCTCACCGGCGAAATCTTGAAGAACGGACTATTCGTCCAGTGGTTGGCACCCAAACTGCTCGGTTCCTACATGGTAAAATCATGTAGGCATAGAGTATGTGTTAGTACGTTTGAATGTACTAAGTATGCGGTCATGCAATGCATATGACTTACCGAACCTGCATACCAATGTTAGATGACAAGGGTACATAATATACAAAGATCGTATAAGCAATGGAATTTAGTATACAAGATGTCATGGAATTCACGATGCGTGCAATGCGATAATACTCCTATATAACGGGGATGGACTATAACCGACAAACCAAATCTATGCGAGCTATTACATGAATTGGACCAATTTGGACCTCCCACCGGTAGGGAGAAGATTACTTGCCAAGGGTAATCTACATCACACCTTATGACCATGCTTTTCGGTGGATGGTCACCTTCCTTATGACCACGCATTTTGGAAGGATTTACAAGAATCATATCCAGACTTGTCATAGCATAAGCACAATAGACAAATGTCATCCATCCCTATATTGGCACATAGTTCAAAGAAAGGGGGAGGGCCCCCAATCCATTGGTGCAAAGACAACCGCATCCCACCAGAATACTTATATATATGTATATTCGTGCTTTCAAGAGAGTCAACTACCTATTTCAAAACGTTCAATGCACATTTAGGCTCAATGCTAAATCACAAGATGATAATCATAGTGATTATGCAAGGAATAGCTCATCTACATAATCAAGATGGTGCAAACACCCAAGATGCTCGAAGAGCCATAAACATAGACTTACCGGTGAACACCTTCTAGTCATAACCAATGCCTTATCAAAATCATTTCATATAAAAAAATTGGGTTTAACCCCCACCATAATTTCCATGTAAAGTGCAATGCATGATGTAGGGATGGCATGGGTAATGTAGAGTAAATCCAAAATCAGCAATGTAATAGGAAATCAAGAAATCCACAATAAAATACATATGAAAATCGTAGTATAGATCACCCATGCATAATACCATCTTTAAGGGGACATGGTTGTTCATAATTGCATAATTCAAGATGGTTCATCATAATAGAGCTTAACATAACTTAAGAATCTGAAATAATGTACAACCCATGCATTGGTCAAATTTAAAAAGGTCAAATAGTAAAATTCACATTTGAGGTGATTAGAACTTCATGAAATAAATTGAAAGAATTTTGGGTCTTCTTGGTTGAAAAGGACAAAGAATCAATCCCACATACATGACTTGAAGATGAACTTGAGGAGAAAATGGACTCCAAATTGAAGGTCTTGACTTGAGGTTTTAGAGAGAAGTTGGAGAATTCTTGTAGGAGTAATTTTAGAGACAGGGAGAGGAAATGAAGAAATGGCTGAAATATTGAAGGAGTTCAATTGATTTAGAGGCTTATGAGGGGTGGAAAAGTCAAAATTCACGTTTAAAACAACCGAAATTTCAAAAATGCCATTAATGAAACGGACCTGAATTTGGTCATTCACAAAGGTCATTCACATCAGGAACACAAAGCCGGTCTTGGTACCGGAGTATACCATCTCCCCCTGGGAGAATACTTCGATCTCCTTTGCAGCCACTAGCTTCTTCAACTCTAGTAACGATGGGTCTAGATATTGCTTAGCTCTTATCTCATTTGCCACGGAAGATTCCGCCCCATTCTGAACCCCAACACCACCCTCGTTGGAATCAGTCAACCTGACACCCAACCTAGCCAACCGGTGAATATCCCTTGCAAGTTCCTTCTTTCCACTCCCAACATGCGCCACACTTCCCATAGACAACCTGCTAAGAGCGCGGCCACAATATTGGCCTTGCCCAGATGATATAAAACGCTCATATCGTAATCCTTCAGAAGCTCCAACCACCTCCTTTGCGTTAGGTTAAAATCCCTCTAGGTGAAAAACATATTGCAAACTCTTGTGACCGGTGAACATATCAACATGAACCCCGTACAAATAATGTCTCCAACTCTTCACAGCAAAGACCACTGCTGCCAATTCAAGGTCATGTGTGGGGTAGATACGTTGATGCACCTTCAAATGTCTTGATGCATATGCTATCACCTTACTATTCTGCATAAGCACACAACCCAGTCCGATACACGAGGCATCACAATATACTACAAACCCCTCTGAATCATTTGGCAAGGTCAAGACGGGAGCCGACGTAAGTTGATCCTTTAAAGTTTGGAAACTTCTCTCGCATTCATCTGGCAATACAAACTTAGCCTGCTTCTGGGTCACCTTGGTCAATGGAGATGCAATAGATGTGAAACCCTCCATAAACTGTAAAGGCCTAGATTTTTCACGCTAGCATTACCTTAATGTCCAAATATTTACCGCAGGAAATCCTGCCAGGCATCACTTCATGGAGGAGCCTATACGGCCCGTTTGGTGCCACACGATCTGTATGGCCTCCCATGGAGTGAAAATGGACCAGTCCACGGAGGAGCCTACACGGCCCGTGTGGAGCCACACGCCCCGTATAGCCTCTCGTGGAGTGATAGTGGACCACTCCACGGAGGAGCCTACACGGCCCGTGTGAAGCCACACGGTCTGTATGGCCTCCCGTGGAGTGACACTTGATCTGTTCCCCATAGGGGCAAACTTGGGACAGGTATACGGGCCCTTACACGGTCTATGTGGCCTTCCCTTTAGTTTCTGTGCGAAGAGTTACCTGTACACTGACGGGGTCACGGACCGTGTTATCCCAGATGGTCCGTGCACCGGTCTGTGTGGTGCCACCTAGTTTAGTGAAAATTTTCTTCTACAATTCTAAGTCTAGGACCACGGTCCTATTCACGGTCCGTGTGAAGCTACAGGGGCCGTGTAACGAACCTTGTGACCCAGATGGACCGAATTTGGGTCCGTTTCATTAATGGCATTTTTGAGATTTTAGTTGTTTTAAACATAAATTCTGACTTTTCCACCCTTCTAAGTCCATACATCAGCTGAATTTCTCTATGTTTCAGCCATTTTCTTCATTCCTCTCCATCTCTCTAAACATTTCTCCTACAAGAATCCTCCAACTTCTCTCTAGGATCCTCCAAATCAAGACCTTCAACTTGGAGTCCATTTTCTCCTCAAGTTCATCTTCAATTCAAGTATGTGGGGTTGATTCTTGGTTCCTTTCAACCAAGAAAACCCAAAATTCTTTCAACTTATTTCATGAAGTTTTAGTCACCTAAAATGTAAAGTTTTAGTATTTGATCCTGTTAGGTTGGGTCAATGCATGGGCTGTACATTACTCCGAATTTAAAGTTTTGTTAAGCTTTAGTATGATGAATCACTTTGAATTATGCTAATCTTGAACATGCATGTCCCTTAAAGATGGTATTATGCATGGGTGGTCTATACTATTATTTTTATATGAATTTTTGTTGTGAATTTCCTAGACTTCCTATTATATTGCTAAATTTAGAATTTACTCTACATTACCCATGCCATCCCTACATCATGCCTTGCATTGCACTCATGATCATCGGTTTACATTGAAATTATGAAGTGGAATAGACCCACTTATGTCTTCTGGTATGATTTTTGTAAAATATAGGTTATGACAAAATGTGATCACATATATTTCTTGTACTTTGGCTCTTTGAGCATCTTAAGTGCTAGCACTATCTTGAACATGTAGATGAGCTATTCCTTGCATGAAAATCTTGATTTTTGATCTTGTGATTTTGGCATTTGAGTCTATACGTACATTGAGCGTTTTGAAATGGATACTTGTCTCTCTTGAAAGCACTTGCATATATATATATATAAGTATTCTAGTGGGATGTGATTGACTTAGCACCGATGGAGTGGGGGTCCTCTCCCTTTCCTTAAACTATGTGCCAACATAGGGACAAATGATATTCATCTATCTTGTTTATGTTGTGACATGTCTTGATATGATTCTTCAAATCCTTTCGAAAGCGTGGTCGTAAGGAAGGTGACCATCCACCGAAAATTGTGGTCGTAAGGTGTGATGTAGATTACCCCTGGCAAGTAATATTCACCCTACCGGTAGGAGGTCCAAATCGGTCCAATTCATGTAATATCTCGCATGGATTTGGTTTATAGTCCATCCCCGTTATATAGGTGTATTATTGCATTGCACGCATCATAGCATCTTGTATACTGAATTTCATTGCTTATATGAGCCTTGTATATTATGTGCGCTTATCGTCTAACATTGTTATCTAGGTTCAGTAAGTCATATGCATTACATGCCTGTATAGTTAGTACATTCAAACGTACTAACGCATACTCTATGCCTACATGATTTTACCATGTAGGGATCGAGCAGTTTGAGCACCAGCCACTGGACGAATAGTCTATTTCTTAAAGACTTATTTTGCAGTGAGCCCCGTCTTCCGAAGGCAAGCTAGTCATTTCTTATGTTTATTATGTATGTTTCTTTGTTGATGGTGAGCCCGAAACTTGTCCTAGCCCCCGTTCCTTCACTAGAGGCAAATGTTTGGTACCCTGTAAATCCTTTACTTATCTATAAATGAATTGATTTCTGAGCTTCATTTTCTGTTATTCTGTTATATGTGTTTGGATACCTTTGAACCCATTATGTGGATTCTGACAATTGAGGCTTGTTTGGGGACTCTCGGGTCCCCATTCGCCGTATCACATCTAGGCTCTATCCCTGGGTCATGACAAAAGATGGTATCAAAGCTCTAGGTATATAATGGTCCTCGGAGCCCAACATGCCATGTTGAGTAGAGTCCTATTCATGGGTGTGAAGTGCACCATACCTATGAGTGGAAGGCTATAGAGATGTATTAGGGAATTCCTCACTTCTTCATGTCTTGTATCATGTTGTGACTGATTTATGCAATTCCCTTACTTACCGATGTCATTGATCAATTTCAGCAAATGCCTCGAGGATGACCCCTCTACCTAGGACAGCTCCGGCTGATGAAGATCAGGCCCTTCACGAGCCTATGGAGGAGCCTATCTCTAACGGTGAATTCCGCACCACTTTTTCCATGCTTGCACAGGCGGTGATCGCTTAGGCAAGGCAAGCTAACTTGCCACAGGACCCTACATCTGCATCTAGGGTGAGGGATTTCACTCAGATGAATCCTCCAGAATTTTACGGGTCCAGGGCTGAGGAGGATGCTTAGGAGTTCATTGATGAGCTCTCGAAGATACTGAATATTATGGGCGTCTCTTCTGAGGAAAAACCTGGATTGGCTGCTTACCAGCTGAAGGATGTAGCTCAAGTGTTGTATACTCAGTGGGCTTTGGATAGGGTTTGTGGTGGTGATATTAAATGGGGGGAGTTCAAATCTACCTTCCTTGATCGCTTCTTTCCACTTGAGCTGAGAGAGGCCAGAATGACTGAGTTTGTCAACTTCAAGCAGGGAGTATGAGTGTAAGGGATTATGCCCTCAAGTTCACCAAGCTTTCTAAATATGCTCCATCCCTGGTGGCCAATCCCCATGCAAGGATACACAAATTTGTTTTGGGTATTTCAGACTCGCTTGTGAAAGAATATCGTACTGCTATGCTGATTGGGGACATGGATATTGCAGACTCATGGTGTATGCTGAGCATATTGAAGGGGAGAAACTCAAAGAGAAAAAGGCTCACGATCCCAAGAGAGCCCGCCTTGACGGTAGGTTTTTCGGTGCTAGAAATGTTGGTTTTGGCCACTTTCAGCAAGGCCAAGGTTCGAGAGCTCAGGTGGCCAATGCTCGGGCACCCCCTCCTAGGGTACCGATGGGTGGCGGACCAGGATATCCTATGTGTGACAAGTGTGGGAGACCCCACACAGGTGCCTGCCGGAGGGATTTGGGACTTTGTTTCGCATGCGGGAGTAAGGATCATAAAGTTGTTGATTGCCCTAGAAATGCGCGCTGAGGTCAAGGTAAGGTAGCCAAAGGCGGGCAGGGTCAACAAAGGGGTCCTCAAGGTACTGCCCTAAGGAACAACAGGTTCTATGCACTCCATGCCCGTCAGGATGTCAAGAAAGCTCCAGATGTCATGACTAGTATGTTGAGAGTCTTTGATTTTGATGCTTATGTTTTGCTTGACCCAGGTGCAAACTTGTCTTTTGTGACTCTACTGTTGGCTGTCAAGTTTGGTTTGAGCCCCCAGATTTTAAGGGAGCCTTTCTCAGTCTACACCCCTGTGGGTGAATCTATTGTTGCTCATAAAGTCTATCACGGATGCCCTGTTGTTGTGTTGCATAAAATTTTTTCATGTGATCTTGTGGAACTTGAGATGTTTGATTTTGATTTGATTCTTGGTGTGGATTAGCTGCATGCATCATACGCTTCCACAGATTGTAGATCCCGGAAAGTCCAGTTACAACCTTCCGGTGAGCCAATTCTTGAATGGAAGGGTAGTGGCCCCTCTATTAAAGGTCGGTTTATTTCCAACCTCAAGGCGCGGAAAATGATTTCTAAGGGGTGCATCTATCATATTGTGAGGGTCAAAGATACAGATTCCGGAGTGCTTACTCTCAAGTCAGTCCCTGTGGTGAATGACCTTTTTGATGAGTTTCTCGAAGACTTATCGGGCATTCCTTTAGAAAGAGAGATAGATTTCGGCATAGATCTCCTTCCGGACACTCAGCCTATCTCTATTCCTCCATATCGGATGGCACCGGCAGAATTGAAAGTGTTAAAGGAGCAGTTAAAGGACCTATTGGAGAAGGGTTTCATTCGGCCCAGTACATCACCGTGGGATGCTCCTGTGTCATTTGTGAGAAAGAAGGACGGGTCCCTCCGTATGTGTATTGACTACAGGCAACTGAATAAAGTGACTTTTAAGAACAAGTACCCGTTGCCCAGGATTGATGACTTTGTTCGATCATCTTCAAGGTGCCACTCACTTCTCAAAAATTGATTCTGTTCTGGGTATCATCAGTTGAAAGTTAGGGAATGTGATATCCCCAAAATAGTTGTTCGAAAGAGGTATGGGCATTTTGAATTTGTGTTGATGTCGTTTGGCCTAACTAATGCTCCGGCCGTATTTATGGACTTGATGAGCCGAGTGTTTAAACCATTCCTAGACATCTTTGTGGTGGTCTTCATTGATGATATTCTAATTTACTCCCGAAGTGAACAGGAGCACGGGAATCACTTGAGGATGGCCCTCCAAACTCTAAGGGAAAAAGAAATTGTATGCCAAGTTTAGCAAGTGTGAATTCTGGTTGGGCGAAGTGGCCTTCCTCGGTCATGTGGTGTCCAGCGATGGTATCAAGGTGGATCCGAGGAAAATAGAGGCCGTAAGGAATTGGCCTAAACCGTTGACTCCTTCGGATATCCGCAGTTTCCTTGGATTGGCCGGGTACTACGGAAGGTTTGTGGAGGGTTTCTCATCTATTGCGTCTCCATTGACCAAGTTGACCCAAAAGCAGGCTAAGTTTGTGTGGTCGGATGAATGGAAGAGAAGTTTTCAAACTTTAATGGATCGACTTACGTCGGCTCCCGTCTTGACCTTGCCAAATGGTTCAGAGGGGTTTGTAGTGTATTGTGATGCCTCGTGGATCGGACTGGGTTGTGTGCTTATGCATAATGGTAAGGTGATAGCATAGCATCAAGACAATTGAAGGTGCATGAACGTAGCAACCTCACACATGACCTTGAATTGGCAGCGGTGGTCTTTGCTTTGAAGATCTGGAGACATTATTTGTACGGGGTTCATGTTGAGGTGTTCACTGATCACAAGAGTTTACAATATGTGTTCACCTAGAGGGATCTTAATCTAAGGCAAAGAAGATGGTTGGAGCTTTTGAAGGATTACGGTACGAGTGTTCTATATCATCCAGGCAAGGCCAATGTTGTGGCCGACGCTCTCAGTAGATTGTCCATGGGAAGTGTGGCACATGTTAGTGATGGAAAGAAGGATTTGGCAAGGGATGTTCATCGGTTGGCTAGGTTGGGTGTCAGGTTGACTGATTCTAGTGAGAGTGGTATTCGAGTTCAGAATAGGGCAGAATCTCCCGTGGTGAACGAGGTAAGAGCTAAGCAAGATCTATACCCATCGTTACTTGAGTTGAAGAAGTTGGTTGCTGTAAAAGAGATTGAGGTATTCGCCGAAGGGGGAGATGGTGTACTCCGGTACCAAGACTGGCTTTGTGTTCCAGATGTGGATGACCTTAGAGGAATAATTATGAGTGAGGCTCTCAACTCTCGTTACTCTATTCACCCGGGGTCTACCAAGATGTACTGGGATCTGAAGGAGATGTATTGGTGGCATGGTATGAAGAGGGATATTGCTAAGTTCATGTCTGAATGCCCGAGTTGTCAGCAAGTGAAGGTGGAACACCAAAGGTCCGGTGGTCTGGCGCAGGACATAGAGATTCCCACATGGAAATGGGAGGATGTGAACATTGACTTTGTTGTTGGATTGTCTCGGACCCAAAGGCAATTCGACTCTATCTGGGTTGTTGTGGATCGGATGACAAAATTGGCTCATTTTCACCCGGTCAGGGCTACTTTCAGTGCCGAGGACTATGCGAGGTTGTATATCCAGGGTTTGGTGAGGTTTCATGGTAGATCCATCATATTGGATCATGGTGCGCAATTCACTTCCCACTTTTGGAGGTCTTTTCTGAAGGACCTTGGAACCAAGATTAAGTTGAGCTCCGCTTTTCACCCTCAAATAGCGGAGAGGACTATTCAAACCTTGGAGGATATGTTGAGGGCATGTGTTTTGGAGTTTAAGGGGAATTGGGATGACCATCTTCCACTCATCGAGTTTGCTTATAATAATAGCTTCCATGATAGCATTGGTATGGCGTTGTTTGATGTGTTGTATGGGAGAAGGTGTACGTCGTCGGTGGGGTGGTTTGAGTTGGGAGAGATGGCCTTAGTTGGCCCAGATTTGGTATTGGATTCTATGGAGAAGGTAAACGTAATTAGAGAGAGATTGAAGACGGCCCAAAGTCGTCAAAAGTCCTATTCAGATACTAGGAGGCGGGACCTTGAATTTCATGTCAGTGATTGGGTGTATGTGAAAGTATCTCCTATGAAAGGTGTGATGCATTTCGGTAAGAAAGGCAAGCTATGCCCCTGGTATGTTGGGCCTTACGAAATTGTTGAGCGGATTGTAGGCGTGGCTTGCAAGTTGGAGTTACCTTTGGATTTGAGTTCCATTCATTCGGTCTTCCATGTATCTATGTTGAGGAAGCTAATCGGTCATCCTAACACCATTGTGCCTTTGGAAGGTATTAAGGTTAAAGAAAAATTTTCCTATGAGGAAGTGCCGGTGGCAATCTTGGATAGGTAGGTAAAGCGGCTCTGTAACAAAGATGTGGCTTTAGTGAAAGTACTTTGGAGAAACCAACAAGTGGAGAATGCTACTTAGGAGGCGGAGCTGGACATGATGAAACGTTACCCCCATCTTTTCCAATCTACTCAAGCCTAAGGTACTAGGAATCTCCCTTATCTAATTGTGCCATTTCTTGCCTTCTTGAGTCTCATGACATGACATGACATGCATATATGTGCACTAAAAGATCTCTTTCTTTTACAAGTGATTTGGGTGCATTCTTGATATGAGCTTAAGGGTCTTGAACTCTAGTTTTGCATGATGCTTTTGGTACAAAACCTTTTTATTTTGATTTGAAACATGCATTGTAGCTTGTGTCGGATGTATCTTTCCCTAATTCGAACCTTTCAAGCCTTGTTCTTGACATTCGAGGACGAATGTTCCCAGGGGAAGATGATGTAATACCCAGATTTTTCTCGCTAGCATTACCTTGATGTCCAAATTTTTCCCCCAAGAAAAACTGCCAGGCATCACTCCACGGAGGAGCCTATACGGCCCGTGTAGAGCCACATAGTCCGTATGGCCTCCCATGACCACTCCACGGAGGAGCCTACACAGCCCGTGTGGAGCCACACGGTCCGTATGGCCTCCCATAGAGTGATAGTGGACCACTCCACGGAGGAGCCTACACGGCCCGTGTGGAGCCACATGGTCCGTATGGCCTCCCGTGGAATGACACTTGATCAGTTCCCCGTAGGGGAAAACTTGGGACAGGTATATGGGCCCTTACATGGTTTTTGTGAAGACACACGGTCTGTGTGGTCTTCCGTTTAGTTTCTGTGCGGAGAGTTACCTGTACACGGACGGGGTCACGGACCGTGTGATCACAAATGGTATGTACACCGGTCTGAGTGAGGCCACCTAGTTCAGTGAAAATTTTCTTCTACAATTCCAAGTCCAGGACCACGGTCCTGTTCACGGTTTGTGTGAAGCTAACCGTGGGACCCAGATGGACCAAATTTGGGTCTGTTTCATTAATGGCATTTTTGAGATTTTAGTTGTTTTAAACATAAATTCTGACTTTTCCACCCTCCTAAGACCTTACATCAGCTGAATTTCTCTAAGTTTCAGCCATTTTCTTCACTCCTCTCCATCTCTCTAAACATTTCTCCTACAAGAATCCTCTAACTTCTCTCTAGGATCCTCCAAATCAAGACCTTCAACTTGGAGTCCATTTTCTCCTCAAGTTCATCTTCAAGTCAGGTATGTGGGGTTGATTCTTAGTTCCTTTCAACCAAGAAGACCCAAAATTCTTTCAACTTATTTCATGAAGTTTTAGTCACCTAAAATGTAAAGTTTTAGTATTTGATCTTGTTAGCTTGGGTCAATCC
Source organism: Solanum rostratum (assembly GCA_029948455.1). Taxonomy (NCBI): domain Eukaryota; kingdom Viridiplantae; phylum Streptophyta; class Magnoliopsida; order Solanales; family Solanaceae; genus Solanum; species Solanum rostratum. The sequence continues at coordinate 59,664,896 of CM057049.1, forward strand.
ATGGGTTGTACATTACTCCAAATTTAAAGTTTTGTTAAGCTCTAGTATTATGAATCACTTTGAATTATGCTAATCTTGAACATGCATGTCCCTTAAAGATGGTATTATGCATGGGTGGTCTATATTACTATATTCATATGAATTGTTATTGTGAATTTCCTAGACTTCCTATTATATTGCTAATTTTAGAATTTACTCTACATTACCCATGCCATCCCTACATCATTCCTTGCATTGCACTCATGATCATCAGTTTACATGGAAATTATTAAGTGGAATAGACCCACTTATGTCTTCTGGTATGATTTTTGTAAAATATGGGTTATGACAAAATGTGATCACATATATGTCTTATACTTTGGCTCTTTGAGCATCTTGGGTGCTAACACCATCTTGAACATGTAGATGAGCTATTACTTGCATGAGAATCTTGATTTTTGATTTTGTGATTTTGGCATTTGAGTCTATACGTACATTGAACATTTTGAAATGGATACTTGTCTCTCTTGAAAGCACTTGCATATATATATATATATATATATATATATATATATATATATATATATATATATATATATATATATATATATATATATATATATATATAGTGGGATGTGATTGACTTAGCACCGATGGAGTGGGGGTCCTCTCCCTTTCCTTGAACTATGTGCCAACATAGGGACAAATGACATTCATCTATCTTGTTTATGTTGTGACATGTCTTGATATGTATATATATATTTTAGTGGGATGTGATTGACTTAGCACCGATGGAGTGGGGGTCCTCTCCCTTTCCTTGAACTATGTGCCAACATAGGGACAAATGATATTCATCTATCTTGTTTATGTTGTGACATGTCTTGATATGATTCTGCAAATTCATCCGGAAAGCGTGGTCGTAAGGAAGGTGACCATCCACCGAAAAGCGTGGTCGTAAGGTGTTATGTAGACTACCCCTGGCAAGTAATCTTTACCCTACCAGTGGGAGGTCCAAATCGGTCCAATTCATGTAATAGCTCGCATGAATTTGGTTTGTTGGTTATAGTCCATCCCTGTTATATAGGTGTATTATCGCATTGCACGCATCATGGCATCTTGTATACTGAATTCCATTGCTTATATGAGCCTTGTATATTATATGCCCTTATGGTCTAACAATGTTATGCAAGTTCTGTAAATCATATGTATTACATGCCCGCATACTTAGTACATTCAAACATACTAACACATGCTCTATGCCTACATGATTTTACCATGTAGGGACCGAGCAGTTTGAGCACCAGCCACTGGACGAATAGTCCGTTTCTTGAAGACTTGTTTTGTTATGAGCCCCGTCTTTCGAGGGTGAGCTAGTCATTTCTTATGTTTATTATGTATGTTCTTTTGTTGAGGGTGAGCCCGGAACTTGTCCTGGCCCCCGTTCCTTGACTAGAGGCAAATTTGGGCACCCTGTAAATCTTTTACTTTTCTATAAATGAATGGATTTCTGAGCTATATTTTTTGTTATTCTGTTACATGTGTTTGGATACCTTTGAACCCATTATGTGGATTCTAACAATTTAGGCTTGTTTGGGGACCCTCGGGTCCCCATTCGCCGTGTTATATCTAGGCCCTGACCCCGGGTCGTGACACAAACCTTCTGTAGTACGCGGCCAACCCAAGGAAACTGCGGATATCTGAAGGAGTCAGCGGTCTAGGCCAATTCCTCACGGCTCGGTTTTCCTAGAACCCACCTTGATACCGTCTCCGGACACCACATGACCGAGGAAGGCCACTTAGCCCAACCAGAATTCACACTTTCTAAACTTGGCATACAATTTCTTTTCCCTTAGAGTTTGGAGGACCATCCTCAAGTGAGTCCCGTGCTCCGATTCACTTCGGGAGTAAATGCGAATATTGTCAATGAAGACCACCACAAAGCTGTCTAGGAATGATTTAGACACTATTTGGAGGCCGGAGCATTAGTTAGGCCAAACGACATCACCACAAATTTGAAATGCCCATACCTATTTGGAAAACATTTTCTACTTGGGCACCAAGCAAATATTGAAGGATAATAATACAATTTTTAACTTTTAGGAGGCAAAAGGATGAAGGCAGGCTTGAAATCTCTTCCTTGTATCCTTCCTTGCTTTAAGATACCTTATCTTCCATCTTCTCAAGCTTAGAACAACCTTTTGAGGGCGACTCTCATCTATTTTAAGAATTTCATGATTTCCTACATGAACGCTCTACAATGCTATCTAGGTCTCACAAATTCTCATATGGATGGTTGTATTAAATTCTCCTCTAATTTCATAAATTGAGCTTCTATTATTGTTTATTTGCTTAATTTAGCATGATTTATTATTTAATTTCATGATTTATGAGAAATTCGTCTTTTAGTATACTTGGGTTTATGAAACTACAAATTGATTTATTTTAATGTTGATCCAAAAGATCTTATTTATTGTGATTATGCATGAATTAACCCCAAATACATGATTGCTAGTTAATAGAGTTGAAAATCATTCTGCTACTCTCGTTCCTTCTTTACAAGGCATGATTATCAGATTTCAAGTGTTCAAGTATGTTATGATAGGTTTAATGAAGAAGGGGCGCACACCCCACTTTACACAATTCCTTTGGCATGAAGTCTAATGTTGATGGGCATATACCCCACTATACACAAATTATGAAAATGAGCTACTCTAGAGTATGATCTATGAACATGACTCTATGAAGTATGATTTATGTCAAGCATACAAATTATGATAAGCATGAATTATGATTTATGACAAGTGTGATCTTATGTCTATGTTATATATTTCATGGAATGTTAACTTAGCACCGTATGGGACTTGAGGTTGGGGCTCGACTTACGGGGTCCTTATATAAAGCTTCTAAGTCTCATAACTATGTTTCCACCGTAGGATTTATATTTTTACCAATATGGTTTTGCTAGTGGATCCACATAGCTTATGCCACTCCCTTATAAGGTAGGAGTTTTACCTATGCAAGTAAGGCTCCCTTTTCTCCGATGTATGGGTCCCCATTGAGATTCCATATTAAAGTTTGCATGGTCTTATTGTCAGTTATGCTTACTTGCCACATGGTCTTTAAGATCATTTATCGACTACTTTAAATTCCTTACCTTTATTTGATGTCTTTATGGTATACTTATGCATTAATCTATCTTATGTCTACTTATGATTCTACTACTCTTTTATCATGTCATTTAAACTGATCAGTTTATACATTATGATTTATTATGCATCTCATGGACTACATACTAGTACATTCTAATGTACTAATTCATACTTCTATGCCTACATTATATCACGATGTAGGAGCGGACGACCATCTTTATCCTGATCATCGTGGTTAGATTTTATGTCTACTTAAAAATTGTCGGTGAATCCCCATGACCTGGGCCAAGCCTATTACATCTAGACTTTATCTTATGTCATTGAGCTACTTTAAGACTTGTAATATTTTTCTGTAAGGGTGAACTAGGGATATGTCTTAGCCCCCACCTAGTCTAGTACTTATAGGCAATGTTAGAAATTATGTATTGGAATCTATGTTATCTACTACTCATTATATTATATTTTGCTTTGGGTTGTAAGTTCATACTATAATTTCCACTTACGATTGTGATTCATTGCCCATGAATGCTTATGATATGCTAAACTTAATTAGGGCTCGTTTGGGACCTCTAGTTGTTGTTTCACACCTAGGGTCTAGCTTGGATCATGACAGGTCCTATGAGAGGACTATTGTTGATTATTGTGTTGAGATTTATAATTATGGTATTGGTATACTGAGCATGAAATGTAAAGTTGTTATTCTTTTCATATGTGTGTGGTGTACTATGTTGTCGTTATTTATATACTTTTTATTTATTGGAATAGCCACATGATTCTACCAGTACATTGTTATTATATGTATTGATACAATACTTTCTCTTTTCTTGTTGAGTGCAAGTCATCTTCAGATTATTGTTGATATACATCAATTAGGAGCCCGTGAGCTATCAAATTAAAGGGTGATGCAGCTTGTTCAGGCCTTCCATAGATTCCTCTTTGCTCTTAGCCTTTTGTTTTTACTCAGACACTTTAATTTATTTATTGTTATGATTTCCTTGGTTTGCATCCTCATATGTTGGACACATAGATAGAGTTTTTGTATAATAACTTTAAGGTTCTAAGGGATTATTTTCCATGCTATCTAGTCTCTTTGTGTTTATGGGAACTCAATGTCGACCTATTAATTTAACCTATTTCCACATCTTAAAAGACTAATTTGTTTTAGTTACTACTTGGGTTGTAGTAATAGTTTTTTTATCAGAGGGTTAGAGTGGGTGCCACTCACGACTTGGTTCGGTGTTGTGACGTAGTTGGTATCAGAGCGCTAGGTTCATTGATCTCATTGTACCAAAACGATTCAAGTAGAGTCTTGTGGAATGGTACAAAGATGTCTATACTTTTCTTCGAAAAGCTACATGACTTTAGGAGATCTTTTTCTATACTTTTCTTCAAAAGGCTACATGACTTTAGGAGATCTCTTTTATAGTTTTTCTTCTCTTTTGTTCATGCTAAAACATAATGCTTATTGTTATTTGGAGAATGTATTTGAAGAGACCCTTCCTACACCTCAGGTTGAGATAGAGGAGAATGTAGCGATTGAGGTTGAAGAGAATGCAGAAATTGAGGAAAATGCGCAGGCTGGGACCGTAGGAGTTCCTCCTCTAGACTCAGCACTTTCCTAGCAAGTATTGACTTTTCTGAGAGGGTTGGCCAGTTATGGAACCATTCCCATGATGTCTATTACCCTAGCTCCAATCACTCACCCTGGTTTTTCATCTCTTGGTTTAATGATGTCTCCGTAGGTGACTATGAAAATGGTATTTGAAGCAAAGGCACAGGGGACATGCTACATTTTTATGAAGTTTTCCATTTCATCAATGAAAATCAAGAATGTATGGTAGCATGTGAATTGGAACAATAAGAAGCCAAATGGAAAAATCCAACACAACAAGGCTTATCAAGTTGATGTAATAGACAACGTATCTTTGTACTAAGAAACTACAAGATAGAAGGGAAAAAGCATAGCAAGTTGCTCTAAGATTTATCAAAATCAAGCAGTACGTTCTAGCAAGTTGCTCTAAGATTTATCATTCTTTGCTTTCAAAAATAACTACAGAATGACCAAAAAGGAAAACACCACACCGGCGATGGACACCAGATATTGATAAGAAATTAGATGAGGTTGTTCATGAGTTAGGATAGAAAGGACGGTAAGCATTTAATGATTTAGTTTCTATTCTAACACAGAGAAGTAGAAAAAATAAGAACATTAGTTAATGAAAATAGTAAGTTGACATTTTCTGATTGTTCACAAATTTACTATTAAATTCTCATTATTTGTCTTATCCAGTCGAATCATGCCCTACTAGACATGTCCGGGAGAGGATGTGTGTGCCCGATATGAGTAAGAAATAGCTCACCTACTGTCTAAAGGTATCCGAGTATAAAACAAGTAGACAAGATATCCTAGTTATAACATTTATGATTCAAGGTTTTGTCAAACTTTCCTAAAAATTTTCATTTGTATGGTCCTTATGCAGAAATACAGATGCCAAACACAACAAGGTCTAAATGTTCAAATAGCTACTTCAAAGAACTTCAATGAGGAACAAAATTCTAATGTGTTGAATTCTAGTGACTTCTCTATGAATTTCAATGAATTATTTCAAGGAGCAAACATACCTCAACCACCTGAAGTTCCTTTAGCTTTATAAAGTTCAAATGGTTATTCCTTGAACTAGTGGAATGAATGGGTTGAATTGCTAGAACTTGACAATTTTGAGCTTAAATAATTCCAGAAATCAAAGTGTAAGATCTTACAATTCAATACAAGTGTCCACAAGATCAATTTCGAACAAAAAATAGTGATTCATATGCTTAAGATTGTTTTTAAAATTTGATAATATTTATATTTTTTGCCAATAAAAGTCAGAATCCCACATATACATTATTGCACTTCTGGAGAAATTCAAGACTTTTATATTTAACGATAAAATGTAATTGAAAAAGTTGTTTGACAGTTTTTATTGATCTATCATGACTGACTTGTGTATAATTCAAACAATATTTGTCTTTCATTTTTTTGCACATGTAAGGATGGAATGAATATTTTCTTTTCCTATTGTGTGTTCGCTTCACTCATTCTTGAATCAGTTTTCATTATGTTCGCATCATGCCTTCTTTCATTTTATTTTTTGTAATTAAAATAAATTTTATCCCTTTTAAAAGAAGATAGTGTGATTTCTTCGAAGGAATAATATGAATGAATGAAAAAGGAAACCAAAGAGATAAAGTGAATTAATAGTCAAAATGTTCTCTCTATTCCTTTGTTCCCATTGATATCAAACTACTTCAAGAATGTTAAATAAGAAATTATCAATAATCTTATGCAGCATCATTAAAGTTATGAACATGTCTAATAAAACTTTTAAATCAATGCCTAAAATTAAAGTTTCACAAAGAAATGACTAGAATAACACCTCTAACTGCCATAGGAATGTAGTTGAGAGATTGATTTTTAATAGTTTATGAAACTTATAAGGTTGCTACACAACCTACATTGATCCTAAGCTTTCCAAGTTAAAAGGACCTCAGGACCTGGGTGAAAGATTATCGTCCTAGAGTCACCCTTAATGATATTGTCAAGTTATAAACAATATAGAGTCTAATTGCTGCTATTAATATAATGTCTTCAAACTCTATCAAGCTTCAAGAGATCTCATTTTAACATAAGGATACAAAAAAATTCTATTAAAAATAGAGTAAAACAAACAAAACTATAAAATCAAGAAAGAGAATATGCATAGATTTGTAGTGCTAACTCTGACATAAATTCTTTGTTTGCTTACTTTTTGGCCGTCTATCATAATCCAGCTTCCTCTTATTCATCTTTTCCATGAGAGATTCAGTTTTACTATTGTCTATTTAAATTATTTTGCCATTCAAAAGGTAAGCTTTGATAACATATATTTTCAGGTTCTTAATAAGTACTCTATATGTTTGGTCACAATTTTATTATTCCACTAATAACTCATAAAATTTTAGTATTGTTAACTATGAATATTTATTTAAATTTGAACTCTCTTATAGAAGAAAACATCACCTGTCAATGCAAACTAGCTAATAAGCATTTTGAGAATGAAGAAATATAATTTACTGTTGATTCCATTCTCATTTCCAGTGTTGATGTTTATGAATACAAAATCAACATTTCCTCTTTCACTAGCAATAGTTGAAATCACCTCATAAGTGCAACCTGCAATAATTAACTTAGAGATGAATGAAGGTAGAAGAGTCTGAATTGCAATGTTGCTCGAATCTTCTAATAGTAAACCTTTTGGATGGGACCAGATACGAATGTGATGACATTTGGAGGATTCGAGAAACATAGGTAATTGTGAGGTTCAAATAGTGTTTAGGAGATTCCTATACTAAATAAACAACAACAACATATCCAGTGAAATAATTGGATAAGTTTTCTCCTTCATTTAGTATAAGTTGGTAGAAAAAAAAAAGAGAAAGAGGAAAAAAACTCAAACATCTTTTTTGTTTTGCTCTCTCAAAATCTTCACAGGCTAAAAAATGGATTTTGATACTTTCATTAATTGTGAGAAAACTAGTTTATGTAGATGTTCCTCCAGCCTATGTTGGCCTTAGAATTCTCTTGGTTGATCATGATATAAATTATCTTTCAAACGTAGCAACAATTCTTGAAGGACATTCTTTTAAAGGTACATTAATCTTATACTTCTTTAAGTTTTCTCTCATATGTATTGAGCCTTTCCCCTATTTCTTGTTGGAACTTCCAGGTGAAATCTGTATTATAGTCTATTATTAAAAAAGTGAATTTCTGTAAAATTAATGATAAATAAATTTCTTCTACAAATTTCAACACTCAAATATACTCCAAAAATTTAAATTTAAAATATAAGTCCATGTATTAAAAAAATCAATCATTAATTTTACAAAAAATCACTTTTTTTTAATAATAGACTATAAGTATAGATTTTACCTAGAAGATCCAATAAGAATAGAGGGAAAAGCTCAACACATATGAGAGAACTTAAAGACATATAAGACTAAGCCTTTAAAAGAATGCTCTTCCAGAATTGTTGCTACGTTTGAAAGAGAATTTGTATCGTGATCAACAAAAAAAATTCTAAGGCCAACATAGGCTGGTGGAGCATCTACATTACTAGTTTTCTCACAATTGATGGAAGTATCAAAATTCATTTTGCCTATGAAGATTTTGAGAGAGCAAAACAAAAAAGGTATTTGAGTTTTTCTTCTCTTTCTTTGATTTCTCTTTTTTTTCTTTCTACCACCTTATACTAAATGAAGGATAAAATTTATCCAATTATTTAAATAGAGAAGGAAAATGTTAGATTTAGAAAATATTTGTAGTGTGACAATGGTGGTCAACTCCATCAACAGGCTAAGGAAGGTGCTATCAGTAAGAGCACCACCCTTTAAATGAGGGAAATACTTTGGCAGACTTGGCTTTTCATTGCAGGTAATTATGAATATAAATCTTTAATCATCCTTGACAAGTACAAAATACCATCCTTGACAGGTTCCACAATATTTTCAAATGAATTAGAGTTGATAGTTTCACAATGTGTAGTATGAATGCAAAAGAGAAGTGCTGAGAAATAGACTACTAATTCAATCTTTGACATCTGAAATATTTTTCATTTGGTTAAAATACTATGCACGTGGTTAGAGCTTTGAGGTGTTGCAAATGGTATGAAACCAGGACTCAAAGATTGAGATTAGTGTTTTACTACAATAACTGATTATTCATACATACAAGTAACATAACACATAAACCATCATAGAATATCGATATTCTTGACTTAGATGGTGGATTAACCTAGTGGGGTTCAATCTATTAAAGAAAAGACTAAGGAAATTCAAGTTGTTGTTGAAGGTTTCAAAGTTACTTCTTTCGACTTCTCAAGAAGAAAGGCTACATTCATTGGCAAGCCATTAGAGTAGCTGTACAGGAAGCTTGGTTAATCTTTAAGAATTTAAAATTCAATGGTGGTATCAGTCTCTATTATGGGATTCAATCTATTGAATGATAGATTTAAGAAAGGATAACTAATTTGAGATGTCAAAGTCACCGGATAGAGCTTCTTGGATAAACAACAACAATAACAACATACCTAGTAGAATCCCACAAGTGGGGTCTTGGGAGGGTAAAATGTATGTAGACCTTACCACTACCTCACCGAGGTAGAGAGGTTGCTTCCTGAGAACCCTCGCCTCAAAAACTCATAAGCAGAATAAACTAGATACGGAGAAAGGAAAAAGAAAAGAAAAAAGATATAATTGATGAAAATAAGAAATAACAAGAGATTGTAAGATATCACCTGGAGTTCTGTTCACAAAATGTTGAATGTTGCCAGAAAAATATTGGAAAATAAAAATTATAGACATCACCGGAAAAGTTTGCCAGAATCTGCTTCTCGCCGGACTATCTCGTCGTAAACTCACGCTGGAATCTGGAATAATGACATCGCCGAAACTCTTTGCTGGAATGATGTACTAAAGAAAATTTGTTGGTTCGCTATACCCTACAAAATGGTTTTAGAACATGGGGCTGTCAATGGATCGTCCCAAATACTTTCTCCAATTTCTAGGGTTTTGGTTTGATGCAAAAATGTACAAATCTAGTGATTTTCAGATCTGAGAGATCCAGTCAAGAGAGAGAGAAACCCAATTACCGAAGACTCTTGCGTGTCAAAGGAAAAGATCATCAAGAACTAGAGTGCAACCGAGAAAATCGAGAAAGAATTAGAAAGAACCGTCAGAACATCGATAGAGACGAGGAAAAAAAATTCTTAAAGTTCTTCTTCCCCTATACTATGGTAATATTCCAGCGTCGTCAAGATTCTTGAAGATCGTTCTCTGCGGGAGATCTCAAAACACGAGTACCGACATTGAAGATCTGGATGCATCAATATCATCTTTCTAGAATTGTCCATCTATTTCCACTTTCCTCAATTGATTATATTTTGTTATGCTATTTTGCCTAATTTTGGTCTCGGCTGTATGGGCTGAGTTGTTCTATTTTTAAATGAAATGGCCAAATAGGTCTTTATTTAAAAACAAAATTGAAGAGATAAAGTAAGTCTTCTATTATAAACTAAATATTACATGCAACACCCATTTGTCCAAATAATGACTACCATGAGAAATGGACAACTCATAGGAGGTGAGAAGGGCCCTTACTCCGTCCCACACAGTGTATTACTATCGGCCCTACTAGGCAACACATTGTTTAATGTAGCATGTTTTAAAAAAAACCGTGGAGGATGATAACTAGATATTTAGATATTCGAAAACGAATGGATAGTTTACAAAGTAGGCAACAATGTTAAGATTAACCTAAATTTTACTCAACATATTCTAACTTGCAATTTTTTGTACTTTTTCTTTTTTAAAACTTCCCCTCTTTTCTCTATTCGTCTGTAACTAAACTACATAATGAAGTTAACGTATATGTTCTACATAGAAAGATATTAATGACCTCAAACTACCAGGACGAATACATTCCTTGTCATTTTATCAACTCAATCTGTTATAAAGTTTTGACGAAAAGAGCTTTTTCAGTGACGGCAAAATAATTCGGTGACCAATTTCTACACCAAATTTTGTTGGGTTTCCATGGATTCTAATGAAGCATTAAGAAAATGCTTTTTAGTGAAATATAAACCAGGTTCTACCAATCTGATCTTCTTTTATTTCTTGCCCTTGGTTTGAAAATTGATATATATTGTGAAAATATGTCAATTTTCTTGAATTGGGTTGCTATTGTTTGACTTGTTTGTTCTGAAATTGATTAGATTTTATCTTCTTTGACATGTTTATTGTGAAAATATATCAAATTTTCTTAAATTGCTTTGCTGATATTTTAACTTGTTAATTGGAAAATCAAATTGATTTTTTCTTCTTTGACTTGTTTGTTGTGAAAATGTATAAATTTTCTTGAATTGGGTTGCTATTATTTAACTTATTTATTATGAAATTGAATTGGGTTTCTCATCCTTTACTTGTTTGTTGTAGAAATATATCAATGTTCTTTAATTGAGTTGTTGTTACTTGACTGTTTATTGTGAAATTGAATTGAGTTTCTTTTCTTTGACTTGTTTATTGTGGGAAACTTATTTTTACAGAGATTATTGAATTGCCCACTATTATTGTTTCTGATTTCTGATTTTTGTGTATTGATAATTGTGCATTGTTCTATGCTATATTTTACTGTTCTGTATACTATTGTATCTTTGGGTTGTTTCTTTATTTCGAGGTTTTGTATCTTCTTGATCTACTTTAGTCTATCGAGTTTTCTGTTCTTAGTTTAGTGGAGTCATGGACTAATGGTAGACTAGGGTCTCTTTAGTGTAAGTCGAAGATGAGGGGTAGTAATGGTAAGAGGGGGACAGGTTTAGTGAAGATAAGAGAAGGATCGTGGAACATAAGGCCATTTACAGAGAAGTCCACAGATATAGTGAAGAGTCTTAAGAGGAATCAGATTAATATAGCATGTTTTTAAGAGACTAGATGGGTAGGTAACAAATCATGGAACATGGATGGGTTTACATTTTGGTACTTTGGAGGATCTAGGGATAAAAACAAAGTTAGTATCCTAGTTGACGAGGACCTTAGAAAGTATATGGTTAAGACTAGGAGGATTAATGATAGGATGATGTCGATTGAACTTACTATTGATAGATATATTATGAATCTTGTTAGTCTTTATGCACTTCAAGTGGGCCTGGATGAGAATGTCAAAAAGCACTTTTGGGAGGATTTAGATGAGGTTGTGAGAGGTATCCTGAACACCAAAAAGACCTTCATTAGGGGAGATTTTAATGGATATATCGGTGCAACTTGTAGTGGTTATGAAGATGTTCATGGAGGATTTGGTATTGGGGCAAAGGAATGGAGGTCGGTTATCTATCTTGGATTTTTCTAATGTTTTTTAGTTGGTTATCGTTAACTCATGTTTTTTGAAGAGGGATAATTGCTTGGTTACCTTTCGTAATATGGTAGATAACACTTAGATTGATTACTTACTCTTTTCGAAGGGTGATAGAGGCTTTTGTAAGGATTGTAAGGTTATTCGAGTAAAAATATTTCCACTCAACATGAACTTTTGGTAATAGATTTAAAAATTAAGAGGGATAAGAGGAAGAAGGCCCTTTATGACAGATCGAGCATTAGATAAGGGGCCTGAATCCTGCCCTTTCTTGGGAGATGAGGCAGAAGTTGAGTAGTATAAGGGCTTGGAGTAATAGCGGGGACATGACTACTTCTTACATTAGAAAAGTAGCTACCAAGGTGCTAGGGGTATCGAGAAGGTCCTTTAGTGGACATCAAGGTGATTGGTAGTGGAATGAAGAAGTTTAAGGTAAAGTGGAAGATAAGAACGTTGCCTATACAAAATGGTTGGAGTGAATGGATAAGGATGAAAAATAGAGGCTTAAGGATATTTATAAGACACTGAAGGCAAAAACGAAGTCGTGATCATGAGTGCTAACACAACAACATTTGACTGTTTGTATGTTGAGCTAGAGGAAAAAGACAAGGATAACAAAATGTGTAGTTTCGTGAAAGAGAGAGAGAGAGAGAATCTCACGACTTGGACTGAGTGAAGTACATCAAGGATGAGTATGGTGAGGTGTGCGTAGACGAGCTTCTATTAAGTGAAGGTGGTAAGCTTACTTCCACAAAATCTAAAATGAAAAAAAGGGCAAAGATATTGAGCGAGTGATTTGGCGCGCACTAATAGTCATAAACATTTTGACTACTGCAGGAATTTCAGGGTTGAGGAGATTAGACATGCTATTAATTTGATGAGCGGGGGAGAGCGATCAGACGCGATGCAATTCCTACGAATTTTGGAAAAACACTATCAAAGATGGCATGGACTGGTTGACTAGGACATTTAATACTATTTTGAATATTTCTATGATGCCAGATGAATGGAGGAAGAGTACAATGGTTCCATTGTACAAGAACGAGAGTGATATATAAGACTTTAATAATTACAGGGGTATTAAGTTTCTAAGCCACAATATGCTGGTCTGAGGGAGAGTAGTGTAGATTAGGGTGAGAGGAGGAATGTCTTTTTCAGAGAATCAGTTTGGATTTATACTGGGGTGATCAACTACTGAAGAAATCCATCTTGTTTGGAGATTGCTGCAGAAGTGTACGAAAAGAATGAGAGACCTTCATATGGTATTTATTAATCTTGAGAAGGCCTATGAAAAAGTTCTGAGGTATATTCTATAGAGGTTTCAAAAGGAAAAAGGTGTTCCAATGGGATATAGTACGGTGATAACGGACATGACACAATCAAGAGGCGATTCCTAATACATACTATAGCCTCCTAAAAATACGCTACAGACGTTTCTACACCCATCCGTAGGACCTTACTAAAAGGTAGCTTTGTATAGGTGAGACCAGCGAACCTAGGGCATTGATACCAACTTATCTTATCCAACTTTATAGGTCATGATTGCACCTACCTTAAACCTAGATAGGCAAGCCTAACCCTGACCCGGAATAGCTAGTAATGGGCATAACAAAACTAGTTTAATAAATAAGGTAAGAATGATGGGAGGAGGCAAGGAGTATACTTTTGTTAAGATAGCACTTTATCAAGGATTTATGCTATCACGACCCAATATCTCTGGTCATGACGGCACTACAATTACCTGTCGATAGGTAAGCCAACATGTAACCAAAAACTGTGAATAATGGGTTTATGGTGGAAAACTAATAGAATCAACATACAAAGACAACATAAAAGAAAAACAAGCAAGAAATGAACTAAATATAAGTAAAGATCCTTCCCAGAACCTAGAAGTCATTAGTACAAAGCTACTACAAACAAAATACATAGTACAAGTCCAAAAGGTAGACCGAAAATACATATAAGATTTGGCTGGTCTCAAAATACACAAGAAGATGGTCTACGAAGCTGAAGGAGACTTAAATGATCCAAAAACACCAAATTCTCACCCTGGTGTCCGATGTAGGCTGCTACATGCTCGATCAATCAGCTGATAACTGGTGCTCGGACCTGTATCATGAAAGTAGATGCAGAGTGTAATATGAGTATCAGTAACCCAGTAGTCATTATAGGTTGACTAGGCGGAAAAGGTAAAAATAATATGAAAATGTCACGACCCGAGACTAGGGTCAAGGAGTGACACGGCGAATGGGAACCCGAGAGCCCCAAAACAAGCCTCAAGTATCCAAATCCACATCATCGGTTCGGAAAGAACATACAAATAGTAACACATAGTGCTAGGGGACGTGAGAATAGAACTCACTCTATGGGGGAATATGGGGCTTGGGACTTTCCACATTTCCACACCAAATATGCAAGTAGTAGAATATGAAATTTTCCATAAATCAATCCAAATGAGTACATAAACCAATTACCACGCAAAGCATAAAGATTTTTAAAGAGTTTACATATTGCCCAATAAATGCCTCTAATCAAGATAGAACGGGGGCCAGGACATATTCCGGGCTCACCCTCAACTAGTAAAGGAAATCTGAGATAGCATAGGTAAACGGAAGATGGCTTGTCCTTGGAGGATGGGACTCACCACAAGTACTCTTCATGATCGGACTACTCGTCAAACGGTTGGTAATCGTAATGCTCGGCCCCTACATGGTAATATCATGTAAGCATAGAATATGTGTTACTACGTTTTAATGTACTAAGTATGCAGGCATACAATGCATATGACTTATCAACCTGCATTTCAATATTAGATAACAAAAGCACATAATATAGAAAGAATCGTATATCCAAGGAACAAATATACAAGATGCCATGAAATTCGTGATACATGTATGCAATGATGCTCGTATATAACGGGGATGGACTAAAACTGAAAAATCAAACCCATATGAGCTAATACATGAATTAGTCTGATAAAGACCTCCTATCAGTAGGAGAAGATTACTTGCCAAAGATAATCTACATCACACCTTACGGAACAGACCATTTCGGTGGATAGTCACCTTCCTTACGGAACACACCGTTTTAGAAGGATTTTCAAAAATCATATCATATCATATCATAATTAAAAATGAATAACCATTCCTTACGACCCGTTCATTTTGGTAATGGCTACCGTTCCTATGTTGGCACATAGTTCGAGGAAAGAGAGAGGACCCTTGGGGAGGCCCTAACGCCCCCAATCCATCGGTGCTTAGTCAAAAACATCCCACATGGATTCTTATATATATACATGCTTTCAAACGATACAATATTCATTTCAAAACCGACCAATGCATATTAAGGCTCAAATGTCAAATCATAAGTCATACTCATAATACTCATGCAAGGAAGAGCTCATTCACATATACAAGATGGTGCAAGCACCCGAGATGCTCAAAGAGACATAATCATAAGACATGTATGTGATCACATTCTTGTCATAACCAATATCTTATCAAAATCATTTCATAATCATAAGACATGTATGTGATCACATTCTTGTCATAACCAATATCTTATCAAAATCATTTCATAAAATATACTTGGGCTTAACCCACTTCATAATTTCCATAGAGACAGTTCATGAATGCAATGCAATGCATGATGTAAGAAAAGCATGGCTAATATAAATTCAAGTTAAAATCAACATCATAATATGAAATTGAATAAATCCCTAATTGAATCAATCATCTAATTCATAATATAAATCACCCATGCATAAATCAACTTTAAAAAGGGATATGCACGTTCATAACTTCATATCACAATGTAAATCATCATAATAGTGATCAGAGTAATTAAAATCATAGGTAAAGTACAACCCAAACATCAATTGGATTTAATAAAATCAAATAATGAAAACCTATAATTAAAGTGAATTAAAATTCATGAATTCAATGGAAAAAAATTTTGGGTCTTCTTGGGTCAAAGGGACCAAGAATCAATCCCACATACCTTGATAGAGGAGTTGAATTTGGGGAAAGATCTACTTGAATTTGAACACAAGTAAACCCTAGCTTTGAATCTTGAGAGGGAAAAGTAGAGAATATTTGGGAGGTGTTCTTATGAGGGGTAGAGGGTTTAAAGAGAATGAATTAAGAGGGAAGGGATATTAGTTGAGTTAGGGGTTTAGGATAGGTAAAAGGTCATAATTCATGATTAAAATAAACAGAAATTACATAAACGCCATTAATGAAACGGGCAAAATTTGAACCGTCAGGTCCATATGGCCCCTACACGGTTTGTGAGTCATCACACGGCTCGTGAACAGTGACCTTGAACTGTCACTTAACAATTTTCGTGGTGCCAACACTTGGAATTTATCCGAGACTAAGGGATACCTACGAGCGGCTACACGGCTCGTGTGACACTACACAGGTCATGTCAAGGGACGTGTGATAACACTTTGGATATTTTTGCACGAAAATGTTACGAGACGGTAATTTCATACTTAGAAAATTTTACGTAGCAACCATATAGATTGCCGCACAGCCCGTGACACACCACACGGACCGTGTGGGTGGCCGTGTGCCCTCACTTGGTTTGAAATCCTCCATCGCATTCCACTTCGTCGAAATCCTATCCAAGCACCCCCTCCATGGGAGGCCACACGGCTTGTGTGGCTTCACACGGCCCGTGTGGGCCTTCCATGGAGTGATGCCTAGTAGGTTGTTTGCTCGGGATGATACTAAGAGGTCAGGTACCGTCGCTCAAAAATCTGGGTCCTTACATCATCTCCCCCTTGGGATCATTAGTCCCCGAATGTGAAACAACAAGGCTTGAAAGCTTGACTTAAGACACGAAACATCTGAACACAAGGTATAATGCATAGTTCATTAAATCATAAGGTCTTTAAACCGCATTTCAAATGTATTCAAATCATTCAAACATCATAAAAATCATTTTCGTGCATGTGTATGCATGTCATGTCATGAGACTCAAGAGCGAAAGAATTAGGACTATTTAGAAGGGGATAGACCTAGTACCTTAGGCTTGAGTAGATTGGAAAAGATGAGGATATCATTCCATCATGTCCAGCTCTGCCTCCCATGTATCACTCTCCACATGTTGATTCCTCCAAAGCACCTTCACTGAAGCCACGTCCTTGTTACGAAGCCGCTTCACTTGCCTATCCAAGATCTCTACTGAGATTTCCTTATAAGACAAGTTTTCTCCGACCTCAATTCCTTCCAAAGGCACAAGGGTGCTAGGATCAATAACTAGCTTCCTCAACATAGACACATGAAATACCGAGTGAATGGAACTCAGGTCTGAAGGTAACTCCAACCTATAGGCCACACCCCTAATTCGCTCAACAAACAAATAAGGTCCAACATACCGGGGGCTTTTCTTTCCCTTCTTACCAAAGCGCATCATACCCTTTATAGGTGAAACCTTTACATATACCTAATCGCCAATATGAAATTCAAGATCCCTCCTCCTAACATCCGAATAGGACTTTTGGCGCTTTGTGCCGCTTTCAACCTTTCCCAGATTACTTTCACCTTTTCCATGGACTCCATCACAAAGTCCGGGCAAACCAGTGCAATCTCTCCCAACTCAAACCACCCCACCGGTGACCTACACCTTCTCCCATACAAGGCCTCAAACGGTGCCATACCAATGCTAGCATGGAATCGATTATTATAAGAAACCTCAATGAGTGGAAGGTGATCATCCTAGTTACCCTTCAACTCCAACACACAAGCCCTCAACATATCCTCTAAGGTTTGGTTAGTCCTCTCGGCTTGCCCATCGGTTTGAGGATGATAAGTGGTGCTCAACTTAATCTTAGTTCCAAGTCCCTTCTGAAATGATCTCCAAAAGTGGGAAGTGAATTGGGTCCCACGATCTAATATGATGTACCTAGGCACACCATGCAACCTCACCAACTCTTGGATGTACAACCTCACGTAATCCTCAGTACTGAAGATAGTCTTGACCAGTAAGAAATGAGCCAACTTAGTTATCCGATCAACAACCACCCAAATGGAATCAGATTGCCTTCGGGTCTGAGGCAAACCAACCACAAAATCCATGTTTACATCTTCCCACTTCTGCGTGGGAATCTCAATGTCTTAAGCCAAGCCACTAGGCCTTGTTAGGCTCATTGCAGACCCACTCGTATAAATTTCCGAAAACTTGCACCAGAACCCCATGCAGCGCAAAAATCCGTGGGCTAACACCCATAAAAAATTGCTAAAATCGCATGTTTCCTATTCCTTGGCCCATAAAATCATACCAGGCCTCCCACCGCTGCTGCGGGGCCCTCTAGGCCTCTTACAGGGCTCGTTGCGGACCCACTCATATAATTTTGTGGGAAACTTGCATCGGACCCCATGCAGCACCACAAGCCGTGAGCTAACACCCATAGAAAAGTGATAAAATCACCTGTTTCCTTTTCCTTGGCCTATAAAATCCTATCAGGCCCCCCTCACCGCCGTCGGGCCCCTTAAGCCTCTTGTCGGGCATGTTATGGACACACTCATATGATTTTTAAAGAAACTTGTGCCGGACCCCCATGCAGCGCCAGAATCCGTGGGCTAACACCCACAAAAAATTATCGAAATCGCCCGTTTTCAGTTCCTTGGCCCATAAAATCCTACGTGGCCTCCCTCGCCATAGTCGGGCCTCTTCGGCATCTTCTCGGGCTCATTGCAAACCTACTCGTATGATTTTTCAGGAAACTTGTACCGCACCCCTATGCAGCGCCAGAATCCATCGGCTAACACCAACAAAAGAGTGTTGAAATTGCCTGTTTCCTATTCCTAGGCCCCTAAAATCCTACCAGGACTCCCCTGCCGCCACCGGGCCCTCGAGGACTCTTACCGGGCTCTTTGTAGAATGACTCATATGATTTTTTGCGAAACGCGCGCTAGGCCCCATGCAGTGCCAGAATCCGTGGGCTAACACCCACAAAAAAGTGACAAAATTGCATGTTCCCCGTTCCATGGCTAATAAAATCCAACCAGGCCTCCCATGCTGCCATCGGGCCTCGTGGACCTCTTGCTGGGCTTGTTGTGGACCAAGTCGTATGAATTTTTGGGAAACTTGCGCTGGACCCCCATGCAGCGCCACTATCTGTGGGCTAACAGCCATAGAAAAGTGTCGAAATCGCCTATTCCCTGTTCCTTGGCCCAAAAAATCCTACCAGGCCTCCCCTGCTACTGTCCGGCCCCCTAGGCCTCCTGCCGGGCTCGTTGCGTACCCACTCGTATGAGTTTTCTGGAAACTTTCTCTGTACCCCCTGCAGCACCAGAATTCGTGGGTTAACACCCACAAAAAAGTGTCGAATTCGCCTGTTTCCTTTTCCTTGGCCCATAAAATCCTACCATGCCTCCATCGTCGTTATCGGGCCACTTGGGACTCTTGTCGGGCTTGTTGCGCACCCACTTGTATGATGTTTTAGGAAACTTGCGCTGGACCCCCTTGCAATACCAGAATTCGTTGGCTAACACCCACAGAAAAGTACTGAAATCGCCTGTTTCCTCTTCCTTGTCCTATAAAATCCTACATGCCCTCCCCCACCACTGCCGGGACCCCTGGGCCTCTTGCCAGGCTCGTTGTAGATCCACTCGTATTATTTTTCAGGAAACCTGCATTGGACCCCCATGCAGTGCCATAATCCGTGGGCTAACACCCACAGAAAAGTGCCGAAATCTCTTATTTCCTGCATCTTGGACCATAAAATCCTATCAGGCCTCCCTTGTTGCTGTCGGGCCCCCTGGACCTCTTTCCGCTCTCGTTGCGGACCCACTCGTATGATTTTTAAGGAAACCTGAGCTGGACACCCATGCAGCGCTAGAATCCGTGGGCTAACACCAAAAGAATAGTGCCTAAATCGCCTATTTCCCGTTCCTTGGCCCATAAAATCCTACCAAACCTCTCAGGTTGCTGCCGAACCCCTGGGCCTCTTGTCGGGCTCATTGCAAACCCACTCATATTATATTTCAGGAAACTTGCGCCAAACCCCCATGCAGCGCCAGAATCCGTGGGCTAACACCAATAGAAAAGTGCCGAAATTGCCTGTTTCCTATTTCTTGGCCCATAAAATCCTACCAGGCCTCCCCTGTAACACCCCACATCTTACATGTACTAGTCCAACGCAGATGAAACATGATATGGCGGGGTCAAATCTGCATACATTTTAAAAGTGTGTGAATTTTAGATTAAAGGGCTATATGTACGTCTAATGCTTAAGATCACCAAGTGTATATAATTTTTAAGTCAAGTTAAGGAGAGAGTGACCTTAAATGAAGTGAAATAATTGAGGTGCTTGTGGGACTTAGGAAGCTAGTAGGTGAGTCACCTATGTGCTTAGCTTAAATAGGATCGGTAAACGGACACAAGGCCCAACACCGAATTTGTTCAAGTCCGATAAAGAATAAACCCCGAGTTAAGGATGTCATTTGGGCCCATGGTTTAGCATCATAAAAGGACAACATTTTCAGCCCAAGATGATTGGGAAAAGGGCCAAATTACAATCACAACCCAATTCAAAACTAGGGCCCAAACTAAGTGGGCTTAAGGAGAAATGTTTGCAACAAATCCCATCCCATTTGAAGCCCAATAAGGCCCAAGTGAAAAGGCCAAGTTGCTGACCCATAACCTTAATAAGATAAGGCTGAAAACCCAAAAGAAAGTCGGCCAAAAGTGGCCTATAAAATAGAGCAAAAACCAGCAACATTTAGTCATTTTCTCAAGCCAAAAATTCAAATTTTTCTCTAAGTTTCTTCTTGCTCTCTCTTCATTTTCTAAAGCAGCCAAGGCATACCTCTAGGGTTCTTGAAGAGAACCTAATCCTTGAGGGCTAAGGTAAGTAAAAATACCTATGGTTTGGTGTAATTTTTCCATGATAAACATGAAGAGTATGCTGGTTGTATTGTGCAGGAATTTTGGGACAGCATGTGTTCCAAAGATTGTGGTTCACTTTTCTTGTTAATTAAGAGACTTTTATCTTGTTGGTTGGCTGAATTATGAAGTAATATGTATGTTTTTAACAAGTCTTGGGTCTGTAATGATATAAGAAGGCTGCTGGACCACTTTTATCTTCCGCAAAAATAAGTTCTTGAATGATATCTTAATTCCGCTTTTAGTAAGAATTCGTGGAATGAATATTGGGTATGGATTGGTTAGCTTCTTGCTATGCTACTGTGGATTGCCGAACTAAGAGAGTGTATTTCCACTTTCCAAATGAGGTAGTCCTTGAATGGGAAGGTAATGTTGGGGCACCAAAGGGTAAGTTTATTTCCTATTTTAAGGCAAGAAAGATGATGTCAAAGGGGTATATATGTCATCTAGTTAGAGGAAGGAATATGGAGGCTGAATCACCAACTCTTCAATCTATTCCCATAGTGAATGAATTTGCTGATGTGTTTCCCGAAGAGCTTCCAGGTTTACCTCCAGAACGAGAAATAGATTTTGGCATTGATTTACTTCCAGGCACTCAACCTATTTCTACCCCTCCATATAGAATGGCCCCAGAAGAATTACGTGAATTAAAGGAGTAATTAAAAGATTTGCTAGAGAAGGGTTTTATAAGACCTAGTGTGTCCCCTTGGGGTGCACAAGTGTTATTTGTACGTAAAAAAGATGGCACCTTGAGAATGTGTATTGACTATCGGCAATTGAATAGGGTGACAATTAAAAACAAATACCCCCTCCCTAGGATTGAGGATTTGTTTGATCAGTTACAGGGTGCCAAATGCTTTTCAAAAATTGATTTGAGGTCAGGTTATCACCAAGTGAGGGTGAAGGAGAAAGATATACCCAAGACAACCTTTACGAGACGCTGTGGTCACTTTGAATTTCTTGTTATGTTATTTGGGCTGACAAATGCACCAGCAGTTTTTATGGACTTAATGAACAGAGTATTCAAGCCATTCTTGGATGTCTTTGTGATAGTATTTATAGATGACATTTTGGTGTATTCAAGATCAGAAGAGGACCATGCAAATCACCTACGTCAGGTATTACAAGTTCTTCGTGATCGACAATTGTATGCCAAGTTTTCCAAATGTGAATTTTGGTTAAAATCAGTGGCATTCTTGGGTCATATTGTATCCGATGAAGGAATAAAGGTTGATTCACAAAAGATAGAGGCGGTGAAAGAGTGGCAAAGGCCAACAACACCCAAAGAAGTTTTTGTCTCATGTTTTCCATCTACTTAGGGACTGTTTTTGGACTGTTTTAGGACTGTAATTGTGTGTAAATATGTTGAGGATAGTTTGGTTGAGGTTGAAACGGATTTGGAATGGTTGACGTCGAGATGTAGCGGAAGGACGCAATGTTGCGTTGTCTACTTGCGTGTTGTGTAGAGTTGTATGCTGTACTGTATGAGTTGTTGTAATGCTGTTATGGGACTAAAAATAGCTGGATATGACATGTATATGGGAATGTGTGTTAAAAAATACGATTAGGAGTAGAAATGTTGAAACAATACTCTTTGGTTGCTAATTCCGAGCTTCCTGCCCGGATATTATTTTTTGGTGAAATTGGATTACCAAGATGTGTTTATTAGCTGCTAACACTAGTTTTATCACCCAATATATTGTAGATAAGTGGTTGGAGGAAAAGGATACTACTCCGAGGTAATAACAACATAGTACAGCGAGGTATGTAAGGCTACTTGATTTCCTATTACTTGGCATGAAATCTAAGTTCTTCCTTAGCATATAAAGGCACATACAAATTCCGACATCACTAATAATTGTGACTCCACTCTTTATCATGTTCATATGTACCCATACATAGCCATTGTCAAACCTGCATACGTACTTGGATACCAAATCTACATGATTTCCTTGTTACCAAACAAAGTCCATGTGTTGTTTAATCTCCGATACGGTTCATTAGTTGTGTATCTCTCTTTTCATTGTGGTATTATCTTGTATGGTTGTTCATATGTCACATGTCTATATTCTTACAGTTCTAAAGGTTATGACCACCAAAAGAACCATCTCAAACTAAATAAAAGATAACTTACAGTTGCTTATGAATGGGTGGTAACCCGAGGGGTGGAAGAATCACCTAGCAAGGGTCGATCCCATTTACGGGGGGTATCCCAGGGGTGAAAGGAAAGCCTAGCATGGGTCAAACCCGTTACTGATTTACCACTGATCAGCTGGTCATTTGCATGTTATATTGTGCACAGATTATACAGTAAAGAAAGATACAGTAATCAAAAGACATAAAGTACATGATTCCACAGTATGACTAAAGGTGGTCTTTTCATTCTTACAAACCAGTGTGTAAGTTCATCTGAGTTCTTATTTCATATACAGTATTTCCTGCCTTACATATTCAGTACATTATCTCATACAGACATCCCTTACGGGGGACCTGCATTTCAAGCTGCAGGTACAGGAGCTACTAGATCTCCCCAGTAAGAGTACAGTAATTCCAGCTGTTGTTACTGAGCTCCAGGTTGCTTCGGAGCTTGTGCGTTTAGAACTTGTATTTTGTATTGTATAGTTGGTCAAGAGGCGGGGCCTGTCCCGACTCATATGGATATTGTTCCTTACCTAGACGCTTTGTAGACAATGTAAATTAAAGTGTGGTCAAATAGTGTATTATAGACATCGTGGCTCCAACGGCCTAGTCTTATGTATTTACTTTTGGCTTATTAACACAGTTTACTTTCTTTGGCAGCATGTTGAGCATGGAAACCTCTTAAATATTTATAGCAGGTGCATAGTTATATGTTGGTTCTCCCGAGCCTTGTTGGCAACGGGTGCCAGTCCGCCTTAATGAGGCATAGGGCGTGACAGAAGTGGTATCAGAGCGGGTCGTCTTAGGGAGTCTACAAAGTCGTGTCTATGTAGAGTCTTATTTATGGATGTGTTGTGAACCAAATTTATAAGCAGGAGGCTACGTGGCATTTAGGAGTTATCACTTTCTTTTCATTCCTTAGATTGTGCCATAGAGCCAAGTGTTGTAGGTTGATTATTTCTAACCTCTACATCGTTTTGTACAGTAAGTAAGCCTGAGACAAGGAAAAGCAAAGGCAAGGGAAAGGAGGTGGAAGTGGTAGTTGGTATACCCAGTCGAGTGAGACGACGAGATGAGGCCCAAGATGAGTCTCAGTCACAAACACCTCTAACTCCTCCAGCTCCTGACGAATCACGAAGTAGTGAAACTCCCCCAGAGCCACCTGCCGATGCTACTGTGCAAGATCTAAGAAATGTGGTCCAATTATTGACCCGTATAGTTGCTATCCAAAGTCAAAGACAAGAAGGCCCAGTTATAGGTGCAGGTGGTGTGGATAGGGCAGCTAGCATGAGGATACGCGACTTCCTTAATTTGGACCCTCCATCTTTTACCAGGTCAGATCCTAATGACGATCCGCAAGACTTCATCGACCAGATCCAACGTACTTTGGATGTTATGCATGTAAGTGGTATAGAAGCTATGGAGCTGGCAACATATAGATTGAAGGGTGTGGCTATATTGTGGTATGAATCTTGGAAGCAATCTAAGGGTATAGATGCACCTCCAACTACCTGGAAGGAGTTCAAAGAGGCCTTTCTTGACCACTACTTGCCATACGAGATCCGAGAGGCCCGGGCAGATCAGTTTCTGAATCTCCACCAAGGGGGTATGAGCATGAGGGAGTATAGCCTCCAGTTTAACTCCTTGGCCAGGTATGCTCCTAATGTAGTTGCTACTATGGAAGATTTAGTTCATCGATATGTGGATAGGTTGGATACGTATCTGGTAAGAGACTGTACCATTGCTTCTTTGAATAAAGACATGGATATAGCGAGGATGCAAGCATTTGCACAGAAACTAGAGGATCAGAGGCAAAGGAGAAGGACACAAGAGATAGAAAGGGGGCAGTCCAAGAGGGCCAGATCTATAGGGCAGTTTGTACCATCCCAAGGTGATGTTAGGCCCCGATTTCCTAGTAGACCACCTAGACCATCATCCTCCTACTCTGCAGTCAGTGCTCCACCGCAACTTCAAGGGCCTAGAGGTAATCAGTTTAATCAAAGAAGTGAGGGCCAAGGTGCACGAACAACAGGGTATTTGTCCAGCCATCAAATCCCTCCTAGGAAGCTTTGCAAACAATGTGGGAAGATCCATTTAGGTACATGTCGTGTTGGGATAGATGCCTGTTATTGGTGTGGTGTACCAGGGCATATAATGAGAGATTGCCTAAGAAGACGTATGGGTGATATAGCATAACCTGCTGGGTCAGCTGTTGCATCATCATCATCAGTCCCTCCATTAGGTAGGGGCCAAAAAACACCTACAGGCCGTGGTAGAGGTGGTAGAGGAGTAGCTAGCTCCAGCGGAGCCCAGAATCGCACTTATGCTCTAGGGAGTCGGCAGAATTTAGAAGCTTCACCCGATATGGTCACAGGTACATTGTCCATCTTTTCACATAACGTGTATGCATTAATTGACCCTGGTTCTACATTATCATATATCACTCCACTAGTGGCTGGGAAGCTTAAAAGAACACCTAAATTATTGAACGAGCCATTTGAAGTATCTACACCAACCGGTAAATCTATTATAGCTAGAAGGGTCTATTATGACTGTGTCGTAACTGTTTGTGACCATGACACATTGACGGACCTTGTTGAGTTAGATGTGGTGGGATTTGATGTTATAATAGGTATGGATTGGTTAGCTTCTTGCTATGCTACTGTGGATTGCCGAACCAAGAGAGTGTATTTCCACTTTCCAAATGAGGCAGTCCTTGAATGGGAAGGTAATGTTGGGGCACCAAAGGGTAAGTTTATTTCCTAATTTAAGGCAAGGAAGATGATGTCAAAGGGGTATATATGTTATCTAGTTAGAGTAAGAGATATGGAGGCTAAATCACCAACTCTTCAATCTGTTCCCGTAGTGAATGAATTTGCTGATGTGTTTCCCGAAGAGCTTCCAGGTTTACCTCCAGAACGAGAAATAGATTTTGGCATTGATTTACTTCCAAGCACTCAGCCTATTTCTATCTTTCCATATAGAATGGCCCCAGCAGAATTATGTGAATTAAAGGAGCAATTAAAAGATTTGCTAGAGAAGGGTTTTATAAGACCTAGTGTGTCCCCTTGGGGTGCACCAGTGTTATTTGTACGTAAAAAGGATGGAACCTTGAGAATGTGTATTGACTATCGGCAATTGAATAGGGTGACAATTAAAAACAAATACCCCCTCCCCAGGATTGACGATTTGTTTGATCAGTTACAGGGTGCCAAATGCTTTTTAAAAATTGATTTGAGGTCAGGTTATCGCCAAGTGAGGGTGAAGGAGAAAGATATACCCAAGACAGCCTTTAGGATACGCTATGCTCACTTTGAATTTCTTGTTATGTCATTTGGGCTGACAAATACACCAGCAGTTTTTACGGACTTAATGAACAGGGTATTCAAGCCATTCTTGGATGTCTTTGTGATAGTATTTATAGATGACATTTTGGTGTATTCAAGATCAAAAGAGGACCATGCAAATCACCTACGGCAGGCATTACAAGTTCTTCGTGATCGGCAAATGTATGCCAAGTTTTTCAAATGTGAATTTTGGTTAAAATCAGTGGCATTCTTGGGTCATATTGTATCCGATGAAGGAATAAAGGTTGATTCACAAAAGATAGAGGCGGTGAAAGAGTGGCCAAGGCCAACAACACCCACAGAAGTTCAAAGCTTCCTAGGGTTGGCAGGTTATTACAGAAGATTTGTTGAAGGTTTTTCTTCTATTTCTGCACCTCTAACAAAGTTGACACATAAGGCGACCAAATTTCAATGGAATGATGCATGTGAAAGGAGGTTTCAAGAGTTGAAAACCAGGCTAACTTCTGCACTTGTATTAGTGCTTCCAGAAGGCACAGAGGGGTATGTGGTGTATTGTGATTCTTTGGGGGCTGGCTTAGGGTGTGTACTGACACAACATGGTAGGGTGATTGCTTATGCTTTGAGACAACTGCGGCGACATGAGAAAAACTACCCGACACATGACCTTGAGCTAGCAGCTGTTGTGTTTGCCTTGAAAATATGGCGCCACTATTTGTATGGAGTTCATGTTGACATATATACTGATCATAAGAGCCTACAGTACATATTTAAACAGAAAGAACTAAATTTAAGGTAGCGGAGGTGGATGGAGCTAATAAAGGATTACGATGTTGATATGCTATACCATCCAGGGAAAGCAAATGTGGTAGCCGATGCTTTGAGTCGCAAGGCAATTGTGAATATTGATGATCAGACCGTGGTAAGTCAAGGAGTCACTAAGGATCTACATCAACTAGCCAATTTGGCGGTTCGCCTGATTGAAACTCCAAAGGAAGGGGTTATTGTGCATAATGCTGCAGAATCTTCATTGGTAACAGAGGTAAGGGAAAAACAGTTCAAAGATCCTATTCTACGGCGACTTAAGGAGAAGGTGAGTCAAGGCACAATGAAAGGGCTTTGAACTCACCCAAAATGGAGTACTTTACTGCCAAAAAAATTGTGCGTTCCTAACATAAATGGACTAAGAAGGAGGATAATGGAGAAAGCCCATCATTCAAGATATTCTATCCATCCAGGATCAACTAAGATGTACCATGACCTGAAGGGAATGTTTTGGTGGGAAGGCATGAAAAAGGACCTTGCAGAATTTGTGGCTCAATGTCCGAATTGCCAACAAGTTAAGGTAGAGCACCAAAAGCCGGGAGGTTATATGCAATGTATAGAGCTTCCAACATGGAAGTGGGATATGATTAATATGGATTTTGTTACTGGGTTGCCTCACTCATTTCAGAAGTTTGACTCCATATGGGTAATCGTTGATAGACTTACAAAGTCAGCACACTTCTTGCCAGTTAAGAGTGACTATACGGCTGAAGAGTATGCAAAGCTATACCTCAAGGAGATAGTTAGGCTACATGGGGTTCCAACCTCCAGTATATCTGATCGGGGGGCTCAATTCACCGCAAAGTTTTGGAAATCCTTCCAGAGGAGCTTAGGGACACAAGTAAATTTAAGCACAGCTTTCCACCCGCAGACAGATGGTCAAACAAAACGTACTATTCAAACACTTGAAGATATGTTACGGGCTTGTGCATTAGACTTCAAAGGTAGTTGGGTGGACCATTTGCCACTTATTGAATTTGCATATAATAATAGCTACCATTCAAGCATTAAGATGGCACCGTATGAAGCTTTGTATGGAAGGAAATGTAGATCACCCATAGGATGGTTTGAAGTGGGTGAAACCACCTTGCTTGGTCCAGATCTAGTCCAACAAGCCATGGAAAAGGTCAAGGTAATACGACAACGGCTAGAAATAGCCCAAAGTCATCACAAATCATATGCAGATGCTAGAAGAAGAGGACTGGAATTCTCAGTAGGAGATTGGGTGTTCTTAAAGGTGTCCCCAATGAAAGGTGTTATGAGATTTGGTAAGAAAGGGAAACTAAGCCCACGTTACATAGGGCCATATAAGATTATTAAAAGGTTTGGACAGGTCGCATATGAATTAGAGCTACCCCAGGAGCTTTCAATGGTTCATCCAGTTTTTCATGTCTCAATGCTTCGAAAATGCATAGGTGACACATCTCGTATTACCCCTATTGAAGATATGCAGGTTATGGAAGATCTTACCTATGAAGAGGTACCTATTGCTATCCTAGATCATCAAATTAGAAAGCTAAGGAATAAAGAAAAAACCTTCAGTAAAAGTGCTTTGGAGGAACCAGTAGGTAGAAGAGATAACGTGGGAGGCTGAGGAAGCAATGAGATCTAAATACCCTTATTTATTTGAAGCTAAAGAGGAAGTCCAAGATACAGAGTTGAGGGATTAGTAGGTACGTGAAATGAATTCTTATTATGTTTTCAAAAGTCTGTTTACACGAAAGTTCGAACTTGTTTAACCTATTCAATTATGCTTACATTCGGGGACGAATGTTCCTAAGAGGGGGAGGATGTAACACCCCACATCTTACATGTACTAGTCCAACGCAGATGAAACATGATATGGCGGGGTCAAATCCGCACACATTTTAAAAGTGCGTGAATTTTAGATTAAAGGGCTATATGTACCTCTAATGCTTAAGATCACCAAGCGTATATAATTTATAAGTCAAGTTAAGGAGAGAGTGACCTTAAATGAAGTGAAATAATTGAGGTGCTTGTGGGACTTAGGAAGCTAGTAGGTGAGTCACCTATGTGCTTAGCTTAAATAGGCTCGGTAAACGGACACAAGGCCCAACACCGAATTTGTTTAAGTCCGATAAAGAATAAACCCCGAGTCAAGGATGTCATTCGGGCCCATGGTTTAGCATCATAAAAGGACAACATTTTCAGCCCAAGATGATTGGGAAAAGGGCCAAATTACAATCACAACCCAATTCAAAACTAGGGCCCAAACTAAGTTGGCTTAAGGGAGAAATGTTTGCAACAAAGCCCATCCCATTTGAAGCCCAGTAAGGCCCAAGTTAAAAGGAAAAGTTACTTCCCCATAACCTTAATAAAATAAGGCTGAAAACCCAAAAGAAAGTCGGCCAAAAGTGGCCTATAAAAGGGAGCAAAAACCAGCAACTTTTAGTCATTTTCTCAAGCCAAAAATTCAGATTTTTCTCTAAGTTTCTTCTTGCTCTCTCTTCATTTTCTAAAGCATCCAAGGCACACCTCTAGGGTTCTTGAAGAGAACCTAATCCTTGAGGGCTAAGGTAAGTAAAAATACCTATGGTTTGGTGTAATTTTTCCATGAAAAACATGAAGAGTATGTTGGTTGTATTGTGCAGAAATTTTTGGGACAGCATGTGTTCCAAAGATTGTGGTTCACTTTTCTTGTTAATTAAGAGACTTTTATCTTGTTGGTTGGATGAATTATGAAGTAATATGTATGTTTTTAACAAGTCTTGGGTCTGTAATGATGTAAGAAGGCTGCTGGACCACTTTTATCTTTCGGAAAAATAAGTTCTTGAATGATATCTTAATTCCGCTTTTAGTAAGAATTCGTGGGCTGAATATTGGGAATTGTTGTCTCATGTTTTCCATCTACTTAGGGACTGTTTTTGGACTGTTTTAGGACTGTAATTGTGTGTAAATATGTTGAGGAAAGTTTGGTTGAGGTTGAAATGGATTTGGAATGGTTGACGTCGAAATGTAGCGGAAGGACGCAATGTTGCGTTGTCTACTTGCGTGTTGTGCAGAGTTGTTGTATGATGTACTGTATGAGTTGTTGTAATGTTGTTATAGGACAAAAAATAGCTGGATCATGTATATGGGAATGTGTATTAGAAAATATGATTAGGAGTGGAAATATTGAAACAATACTCTTTGGTTGCTAATTCCGAGCTTCCTGCCCGGATATTATTTTTTGGTGAAATTGGATTACCAAGATGTGTTTATTAGCTGCTAACACTAGTTTTATATCCTAATATATTGTAGATAAGTGTTTGGAGGAAAAGGATACTACGCTGAGGTAATAACGGCATAGTACAGCGAGGTATGTAAGGCAAGTTGATTTCCTATTACTTGGCATGAAATCTAAGTTCTTCCTTAGCACATAAAGGCACATACGAATTCCGAAATCACTAATAATTGTGTCTCCACTCTTTATCATGTTCATATGTACCCATACATAGACATTGTCAAACCTGCATACATACTTAGATACCAAATATACATGAGTTCCTTGTTACCAAAAACAAAGTCCATGTGTTGTTTAATCTCCGATACGGTTCATTAGTTGTGTATCTCTCTTTTCATTGTGGTATTATCTTGTATGGTTGTTCATATGTCACATCTCTATATTCCTACGGTTCTAAAGGTTATGACCACCAAAAGAACAATCTCAAAGTAAATAAAAGATAACTTACAGTTGCTTATGAATGGGTGGTAACCCGAGGGGTGGAAGTATCACCTAGCAAGGGTCGATCCCATTTACGGGGGATATCCCAGGGGTGAAAGGAAAGCCTAGCATGGGTCAAACCCGTTACTGATTTACCACTGATCAGCTGGTCATTTGCATGTTATATTGTGCACAGATTATACAGTAAAGAAAGATACAGTAATAAAAAGACATAAAGTACATGATTTCACAGTATGACTAAAGGTGGTCTTTTCATCCTTACAAACCAGTGTGTGAGTTCATCTGAGTTCTTATTTCATACACAGTATTGCCTGCCTTACATATTCAGTACATTATCTCGTATTGACGTCCCTTACGGGGGACTTGTATTTCATGTTGCAGGCACAGGAGCTACTAGATCTCCCCAGTAAGAGTACAGGAATTCCAGTTGCTGTTACTAAGCTCCAGGTTGCTTCGGAGCTTGTGCGTTTAGAACTTGTATTTTGTATTGTATAGTTGGTCAGGAGGCATGGTCTATCCTGACTCATATGGATATTGTTCCTTACCTAGAGGCTTTATAGACAATGTAAATTAAAGTGTGGTCAAATAGTGTATTATAGACATCGTGGCTCCAATGGCCTAGTCTTACGCATTTACTTTTGGCTTGTTAATACAGTTTACTTTCTTTGGCAGCATGTTGAGCATGGAAACCTCTTAAATGTTTATAGAAGGTGCATAGTTATATGTTGGCTCTCCCGAGCCTTGTCGGCAACGGGTGCCAGTCCGCCTTAATGGGGCATCGGACGTGACATCCCCCGCTGCCGCCAGCCCCCGGGCCTCTTGTCGGGCTCATTGCAGTCCCACTCGTATGATTTGTTTTTAAACTAGCGGCGGACCCCCATGCAGCACCAAAATCCGTGGGCTAACACCCACAGAAAACTGCCGAGATCACTTGTTTCTTGTTCCCTTGCCAATAAAATCCTACCACGCCTCCCCCACTGCCGTTAGGCCCCCTTGGCCTCTTGTCAGGCGCGTTGTGGATCCACTCGTATGATTTATCAGGAAACTTGCGCTGGAACCCCATGCAGCGCCAGAATCCGTGGGCTAACACCCACAGAAAAGTGTCGAAATTGTCTATTTATTGTTCCTTGGCCTATAAAATCCTACCAGGCCTCCCCCGTCGCTGTCGCGCACCCTATGCCTTCACCAGGCTTGTTGCGGAGCCACTCGTATTATTTTTTGGGAAACTTGCGCCTGACTCCCATGAAGAGCCAGAATCCATGGGCTAACACCGACACAAAAGTGCCCAAATCTCCTGTTTCATTTTTCTTGGCCTATAAAATCCTACCAGGCCTCACCCACCACCGTCGGGCCCCCTTAAGCCTCTTGCCGAGCTTGTTGCGGACACACTCATATGGGTTTTTGGGAAACTTATGCCGGAACCCCATGCAGCGCCAGAATCCGTGGATAAACACCCACAGAAAAGTGTCGGATCACCTGTTTCCTGTTCCTTGATCCATAAAATTCTACCAGGTTTCCCTCACTGCCGCTAGGCCGGCTGGGCCTCTTGCCAAGCTCGTTATGGACCAACTCGTATTTTTTTTTTTGGGAAACTTGCGCCGGACCCCTATGCAGTGCAAGAATCCGTGGGCTAACACCCTTAAAAAAGTGCCAAAATCGCCTGTTTCCTGTTCCTTGGACCCTAAAATCCTACCAGGCGTCCCTCGCCGCCACCTAGCCCCCCGGGCCTGTTGTAAGTCTCGTTGCGGACCCACTGGTATGATTTTTTAGGAAACTTGCGTCGGACCCCTATGCAGTGCCAGAATCCGTGGGCTGACACCCAACAGAAAAATGCCGAAAGTGCTTGTTTCTTGTTCCCTAACCCATAAACTCCCACCAGGCCTCCCTCGCCGCCGCAGGGCTCCCTAGGCCTCTTACGGCGCTCGTTGCGGGGCCACTCATATGATATTTCAGGAAACTTGCGCCGACACCCCATAAAGCGCCAGAATTCATGGGCTAACACCTATAGAAAAGATCTGAAATCACTTGTTTCCTGTACCTAGGCCCATTCAATCCTACCAGACCTCCCCCGCCACCGCTGGGCCCCATAGGACTCTTGCCAAACTTGTTGCGGACCCACTTGTATGAGTTTTTGGAAACGTTGCACTGGACCCTATGCAGCGCTAGAATTCGTGGGCTAACACCCATAGAGAAGTGCCGAAATCGAATGCTTCATCTTTCTTGGCCCACAAAATCCTACCAGGCCTCCCTTGCCACTACTGGGACCCTTGGGCCTCTTGTCAAGCTTGTTGCAGACCCACTCGTATTATTTTTCAGGAAACCTGCGTGGGACCACCATGCAGCGCCATAATCTGTGGGCTAACACCCACAGAAAAGTGCTGAAATCTCTTGTTTCCTACATCTTGGCCGAAAAAATCCTACCAGGCCTCCCCCGCTGCCGCCGAGCCCGTTTTCCTCTTGCCAGGCTCATTGCGGACTCACTCGTATGATTTTTAGTGAAATGTACGTCAGACACCATGCAGCGCTAGAATCTTTGAGCTAACACCTACAGAAAAGTGTCGAAATCGCCTATTTCCTATTTCTTGACCTATAAAATCCTATCAAGCCTCCCCCGCCGCTGCCGGGCATCCTGGGCCTCTTACCGAGCTCGTTGCGAAACCACTTGTATTAATTTTTTGGAAACTTGCGCCAAACCCCAACGCAGCGCCATAATCCATGGGCTAACACCCATAGAAAAGTGCCGAAATCCCCTGTTTTCTGTTTCTTGGACCGTAAAATCCTACTAAGCCTCCCCGCCACCAACGGCCCCCTAGGCCTCTTGCCAGGCCCGTTACGGTCCCACTCATATGAGTTTTTGTGAAACTTGTTCCGGATCCCCATGCAACGCCAGAATCCGTGGGCTAACACCAACAAAAAAGTGCCGAAATTGCATGTTTCTTGTTCCTTGGCCCAAAAAATCGTACAACCTCTCCCCCGCCACCAACGGGTCCCCTGGGCCTCTTGTAGGGCGCGTTGCAGATCCACTTGTATCATTATATAAGAAACTTGTGCCAGCCCCCCATGCAGCACCAGAATCCGTGTTAACCCACAGAAAAGTGCTGAAATTGCTTGTTTTCTATACCTTGGCCCATAAAATCCTACCAGGCCTCACTCTCCGCCGTCGGGCCCTTGGGGCCTCTATCCGAGCTTGTTTCAGACCTACTCGTATGAATTTTTGGGAAACTTGGGTCGGACCCTCATGTAGCGCCATAATTCGTGGGCTAACACCCATAGAAAAGTATCAAAATCGCCTATTTCCTTTTCCTAGGCCCATAAAATCCTACCCGGCCTCCCCCATCGCTGCCGGACTCCTAAGACCCTATCTGGGCTTGTTGCGGACCAACTCGCATGAGTTTTTGGGAAACTTGCGCTGGACACCCATGCAGCGCAAGAATTCGTGGGCTAACACCCACAGAAAAATGCCAAAATCGCATGTTCCCTGTTCTTTGGCCCATAAAATACTACCAGGCATACCCTCTCTTGTTGGGCTTGTTGCAGACCCACTCGTATGATTTTTTGGGGAACTTGCGCCGGACCCCATGCATCGCCAGAATCCATAGGCTAACTTCCACAAAATAGTGCCGAAATCGCTTGTTTCCTTTTTTGGGGCCTATAAAATCTACTAAGCTTCCCTCGCTTCCACCGGCCCCCCTGGGCCTCTTGTCGGGCTCATTACAGACCCAATCATAAAATATTATGGGAAACTTACACCGGACCCCCATGCAGCGCTAGAATACGTGGGATAACATATTATGGGAAACTTACACCGGACCCCCATGCAGCGCTAGAATACGTGGGATAACACCCATAGAAAAGTGCCAAAATCGCCTGCTTCCTGTTCCTTGGCCCACAAAATCCTACCACGCCTTCCCCGCCGCCACAGGGCCCCCTGAGCCTCTTGTCGGGCTTGTTGCAGACCCACTCGTATGATATTTTGGGAAACTTGCACGGGACCCCATGCAGCGCCAGAATCTGTGGGCTAACACCCACAGAAAAGTGCCAAAATCGCCTGTTTCCTGTTCCTTGGCCCATAAAATCCTACCAAGCATCTCCCGATTCCGTCGGGCCCCTTGGGCTCCTGGCCGGACTTGTTGCAGACCCACTCATATGATCTTTTGTTAAACTTGCACCGGACCCCCATGCAGCGCCAGAATCCGTGGGCTAACACGCACAGAAAAGTGTCGAAATTGCCTCTTTCCTGTTCCTTGGCCCATAAAATATTACCAGGCCTCCCCTGCCACTGTCGGGCCCCCTAGTGCTCTTGCTAGGATCATTGCGGACCCACTAGTATGAGTTTTTGAGAAACTTGTGCCGGACCCCCATGCAACGCAGGAATCCCTGGGCTAACACCCACAGAAAAGTGCCGAAATTGCCTGTTTCCTATTCCTTGGCCCATAAAATCCTACAAGGCCTTCCCCGCCACTGTTGGGTCCCCAGGCCTCTTGCTAGGCTTGTTGCGGACACACTCGTATAATTTTTCAAGAAACTAGCGTTGGACTTCCATGAAGCGCCAGGATATGTATGCTAAAACCCATAGAAAAGTGTCGAAATTGCCTATTTTCTTTTCCTTGGCCCATAAAATCCGACCAAGCCTCCCCCGCCACCGTCGGGCCCCCTAGGCCTGTTGCTGAGCTCATTTAGGACACGCTCGTATGATTTTTTAGGAAACTTGCGTCGGCCCCCCATGCAGCGCTAGAATCTATGGGCTAACACTCACAGAAAAGTGTCGAAATCGCCTGTTCCCTGTTCCTTGGCACATAAACTCCTACAAGGCCTCCCCACCGTTGTCGGGCCCCTAAGCCTCTTGCCGAGCTCTTGGCGGACCCACTCATATGATTTTTTAGGAAACTTGCACCGGAACCCCATGCAGCGCCAGAATCTGTGGGCTAACACCCATAGGAAAGTGTCAGATCACCTGTTTCCTATTCCTTGACAATAAAATTCTACCAGGTCTCCCTTGCTGCCACTGGGCCCCCTAGGCCTCTTGCCAGGCTTGTTGCGGACCTTCTCGTATGTTTTTTGGGAAACTTGCATCGAACACCTAGGCAGCGCCAGAATCTGTGGGATAACACTAATAGAAAAGTGTCAAAATCGCTTGTTTCCTGTTCCTTGGCCCATAAAATCCTACCAAGCCTCCCTCGCCACCGCCGGGCCCCTTAGGCATCTTGCTAGGCTCTTTTGGACCCTACTCGTATTAATTTTTGGGAAACGTGTTCCAGACCCCCATGCAGCTCCAGAATCCGTGGACTAATACCCACAGAAAAAGTGTTGAAATCGCCTTTTTACAGTTCCTTGGCCCATAAATCCTACCAAGCCTCCCCCGCCGCCACTAGGCCCCTTCCACCTCTTGTCAGGCTTATTGCGGGCCCACGCGTCTAAAGTTTTGGGAAGCTTGTGTCAGACCTCCATGCATCGCCAGAATACGTGGGCTAACACCTATAGAAAAGTGCAAAAATTTCCTATTTCCTATTCCTTGGATCATAAAATCCTAACACACCTTCCCTGCCACCACTAGGCCCCCTCGGCCTCTTGCTGGAATCGTTGCACACCCACTAGTATGATTTTTTGGAAAACTTGTGCTAGACCCTCATGCAGCACCAGGATACGTGGGCTAACACCCACAAAAAAGTGTTGAAATTGCCTGTTTCCTATTCCTTGGCCCATAAATTCCTACAAGGCCTCCCCCACCGTCGCCGCCGGACCCTTGGGCCTGTTTCCAAGCTCTTGGCGGACCCACTCGTATGAATTTTTGGGAAACTTATGCCAGAACCCTATGAAGCGCCAAAATCTGTGTGCTAACACCTACAGAAAAAGTGTCGAAATTGTCTGTTTCCTGTTCCTTGGCCCATAAAATCCTACTAGGACCCCCCGCCACCATCGGGCCCCCTGGGCCTCTTGTCGAGCTCGTTGCGGACCAACCCATATGGTTTTTCAAGAAACTTGCATCGAACCTCCATGCAGTGCTAGAATCCATGGGCTAATAACCACAAAAAATGCTGAAATCGCCTGTTCCCGGTTCCTTGGCCCATAAAATCCTACCAGGCCTATCCCACCGTCGTTAGGCCCCCTGAACCTCTTGCTAGACTCGTTGCGGACCAACTTATATGATATTTTTTGAAACTTGCACTGGAGCCCCATGCAGCGCCAGAATTTGTTGGCTAACACCCACAGAAAAGTGTTGGATCACCTAATTCTTTCCCTTGGCCCATAAAATCCTACCATGCCTTCCCCGCTACCCTCCAGGCCCCCTGGGCCTCTTGGTAGGCTTGTTGTGGACCCACTCGTATGATTGTTCAAGATACTTGCACTAGACTCCATGTAGCGCTAGAGTTAGGGGCTAAACCCCACAAAAGAGTGTCGAAATCGCCTGTTTCCTGTTCCTGGGCTCATAAAATCCTACCAGGCTGCCCCCGCTGCCGCTGGCCCCCAAGGCCTCTTTCTGGGGTCGTTGTGGACCCACTAGTATGATATTTTGATAAATTTACGCCGGACCCCCATGCATTGCCTAATACCCATAGAAATGTACTGAAATGGCCTGTTTCATGTTCCTTGGCCCATAAAATCCTACCAGCCTCCCTTGTCGCTACTGAGCTACCTAGGACACTTGCCAGGCTCATTGCAGACCTGCTCGTATGATTTTTCAAGAAACTTGCGCCCGAACCCATGCAGCGCCAGAATCCGTGCGCTAATACCCATAGAAAAGTGTTGAAATTGCTTGTTTCCTATTCCTTGGTCCATAAAATCCTACCGGGCCGCCCCCGCTGCTACTCGTCCCTCTGGGTCTCTTTCCGAGCTCGTTGCTAATGTACTAGTACAATTTTATGAGAAACGTACCTCGGACCCCCATGCATTGCCAGAATCTGTGGGTTAATACCCATAGAAATGTGCCGAAATGGCTTGTTTCCTGTTCCTTGGACCATAAAATCCTACCAGGCCTCCCCCGCCACCGTCGGGCCCTCTCGGCCTCTTGCCGAGATCGTTGTGTGCCCACTCGTATGATTTTTCAATTAACTTGCGCCAAACCTCCATGCAGCGCCAGCATCCGTGTGCTAACACCCAAAGAATCATGCCGAAATTGCCTTTTTCCTGTTGCTTGGCTATAAAATCCTACCAGACCTCCCTCGCTATTGTCGGGCCCATTAGGCCTCTTTCCGGGCTCATTCCGAATCTACTCGTATGATTTTTGGGAAATCTTTTGCTAGATCCCCATGTAGCATCAAAATCTATGGGCTAACACCCACAGAAAATTGTCGAAATCGCTTGTTTCCTGTTCTTTAGCCCGAAACACCCTACATGGGTCAGCCCCGCTGCCGCTAGGCCCCCAGGTCCTCTTGCCAGGCTCTTTGCTGACCCACTCATATGACATTTTGGGAAACGTGTGCCGGACCCCTATGCAGCGCCAGAATTTGTGGGCTAACACCCACAGAAAAGTGCTGAAATTGCCTATTTTCTGTTCCTTGGCCAATAAAATCCTACCAGGCCTCC
The DNA here is from genome assembly GCA_029948455.1 of Solanum rostratum. Lineage (NCBI taxonomy): Eukaryota > Viridiplantae > Streptophyta > Magnoliopsida > Solanales > Solanaceae > Solanum > Solanum rostratum. The sequence goes on from CM057049.1 coordinate 59,703,320, forward strand.
CCCGCTACCTTTGGGCCCTCAGGGCTTCTTGATGGGCTCATTGCGGACCCACGCGTATGATTTTATAGGAAACTTGTGTCGGACCCCCATGCAGCGCTAGAATCTGTGTGCTAACACCCACAGAAACGTGATAAAATCTCCTATTCCCTATTCATTGGCCTATATAATCCTACCAGGCCTCCCCCGCTACCACCGGCCCCCCTTGCCTTACTGGGCTTGTTGCGGACCCACTCATATGATTTTTCTAGAAACTTGTGTCGGACCCCCATGCAGCGCCAGAATCCATTGGCTAAAACCCACAGAAAAGTGCCGGAATCATATGTTTCCTGTTCGTTAGCCCATAAAATCCTACCAAGCCTCCCCCGTCATTGGCGGGCCCCTTGGGCCTCTTGCTGGGCTCAGTATAGACCCACTTGAATTAATTTTTGGGAAAATTGCGCTGGACCTCTATGCAGTGCCAGAATCCGTCGGCTTAACCCATGAAAAGTGTCAAAATCGCTTGTTCCCTATTCCTTGGCCCATAAGATCTTACCAAGCCTCCCCCACCGCTGGTGGCCCCCAGACCACTTACCAGGCTCGTTGCAAACCCAGTCATATGATTTTTCGAGACGCTTGCATCGGCCCCCATGCAGCGCTAGAATACGTGGCTAACACCCACTGAAAAGTGCCGAAATTGCCTGTTTTCTTTCCCTTGGCCCATAAAATCTTACCAGGCCTCCCCCGCCGCTATCAGGCCCCCTGGGTAACTTGCTGGGCTCGTTTTGGACCCACGTGTATGATATTTTAGGAAACTTGTGCCAGACCTCATGCAGCGCCAGAATCCGTGGCCTAACACCCATAGAAAAGTGTCGAAATTGCCTGTTTCTTGTTCCTTGGACAATAAATTCCTACCAAGCCTCCCTTCCACTGCGGGGCCCCTCGGGCCTCTTGCTGGGCTCGTTGCGAACGCACTCGTATGAGTTTTTAGGAAACTTGCGCCGAACCCCTATGCATCGCCAGAATCCATGGGCTAACATCCACAAAAAAGTGTCGAAATTGCCTCTTTCCTATTCCATGGCCCATGAAATCCTACTAAGCCTCTCTTGACACCACTGAGCCCTCTAGGACACTTGTCTGGCTTGTTACGGACCCACCCGTCTGATTTTTCAGGAAACTTGTGTCGAACCCCCATGTAGTGCCAAAATATATGGGCTAACACCCATAGAAAACTGCTGAAATTGCCTGTTTTCTATTCCTTGGACCATAAAATCCTACCATGCCTCCCCTGCTGCCACTGGGCCCCCTAAGCCTCTTGTCGGGATTGTTGCGGACCCACTAGTATGATTCTTTCAAAAACTTGCGCTGGACCCCTATGCAGCGCCAGGATCCGTGGGCTAACACCCATAAGAAAGTATCAAAATCGCTTGTTTCCTGTTCCTTGGGAAATAAAGTCCTACAAGGCCTCCCCTCTTGCCATCGCCTGGCCCCCTAGAACTATTTCCAGGCTCTTGGAGGACCCACTCGTAAGAACTCTCTCAAAGGCTCTTGTAAATATTAAGCATGGGAATCAAAGAAAAACCCTTTTCTTTATCGAATTTCTTCTTGAATCTCATCCATTAGCTAAGGTATGTGGGATTGATTCTTGGTCCCTTTCAACCAAGAAGACACAAACTCTTTTCACTTGAATTTCATGGGATATTGCTTACTTTAAATATGGCTTTTGAATATTATTGATTATTAAATTCAATTAAAGTTCGAGCTATGCTTTATTGTTGATTTTAAGTTGATTTAAGCCTTCATATGTTAAATTACATGACTATTATGAAGATTTGATTATGCATTGTCCCTTTAAAGTTTGAACTAAGCATGGTGATCTATATTATGATTTAAATGTGGATTTAATTATGGATTTACTTCTATTTCATATTGTAATATTGATTTTATATTGAATCTCTAATACCCATGTTATTCTCATATCATTCATAACATATGCATTCATGAGCATGGGATTTTATGAAAATTATGAAGTGGGTTAAGCCCAATTATGTTCATGTATACTATTTTGATAAGATTATGGTTATGACAAGAATGTGATCACATAAATGTCTATAATATGTCTCTTTGATCATTTTGGGTGTTTACACCATTCCGTACATGTGAATGAGTTAATCCTATGCATGAGAAGCATGATTATGAACTATGATTTGGCTATTAAGCTCAAGTATGAATGATTATGAAATGTGTTTGACTTTTAAGCCCAAATGTGCATTGAAAGGATTTGAAATGACAATTGCCTCTTTTGAAAGCATGTATATGTACAAGTATTCTCGTGAGATATTTTGACTTCGCACCGCAGGATTGGAGGCGTCAAGGCTATCCCCAAGGGTCCTCTCCCTTTTCTTGAACTATATGCCAGCATAGGCATGTGGTATCCATTACCGAAAAAACTGGGTCAGAAGGAATGGTTACACCTTGATATGATATGATTTGATATGGAAATCCTTCCGAAAAGCAAGTTCATAAGGAAGGTGTCCATCACACCAAAAAGACTTGGTCATAAGGTGTGGTGTAGATAACCCTTGCCAAGTAGTCTTCTTCTACCGATGGGAGGTCTACATCGGAATAATTCATGTATAGCTCGCATAAGTTTGATTTGTCAGTTATAGTTCATACCCACTATATATGAGCATTATTGCATTTCATGCACCATTAGTTTCATGGCATTTGTATACTATATCTCTTGTTACATATCTCCTTCTATATTATGTGCCCCTTGTCATCTAACATTGAATGCAAGTTTGATAAGACATATGTGTTGCATTCCTGCATACTTAGTATATTCAAATGTACTAACACATACTTTTGCCTACATGATCTAACCATATAGGGATCGAGACTACTTTCATCCACCGTACGATGATTAGCTTGGATCTTGAGATTTTCTTGTTATGGTTAGTCCTATCTTCCAAGGACAAACAACCGATCCTCTATCTATGGTGCTTTTTTTATGTTATTTACTTTGAGGGTGAGCCCGGGATATGTCTTGGCCTTCGTCCTATCTTATGACTAAAGGCATTGTTGGACATCTTGTAGACTCTTTGATGTTTATTTGTGTAAAGACCCATGTTTTTATCTCACCAGCATTTCCTCAATGTTCTGAATTTCCCCAGGAATCTGCCCAGCACCAATTCACGGAAGGGCCTACACGGCCCGTGTGGCCAACCGTGGAGTGACATCTGGGAAAGGGGAAGGTGTATGGGTCTTCGCACGGTCCATGTGACGCCACACGGTTCGTGTGGCCCTCCATTTGGTTGGCTGAGTGGCCACCTTTGCACGGACCAAGTCACGGCCCGTACGACTGTAGATGGTCCGTATAGCCTTCCGTTTGATGTACTGTGTGGGAGGTCTCATGTACACGGATGGGGTCATGGTCCGTGTGACCCCAGATGGTCCGTGTACTTGTCCGTGTTGGGCTACTTGGTCCAAAAAATTTTGCCTATGAGAATTTTAAGTCCAGGACCACGGTATAGTATACGGTTCGTGTGACACTACATGGACCATGTACCATGTCGTATGGCCTAGACGGACCAATTTCAGGTCCATTTGATGAATAGCATTTTTGAAATACTAGTTGTTTCAAACGTGAAGTTTTTCATTTTCTACCCCTCCTAAGCCCCCTATATAGCGGAACTTCACCAAATTTCAGCTACTTCTCTCATTTTACTCCTTTCTCAAAAATTCACTCCTTCAAGACTCTCCAACATCTCTCTAGGATTGTCAAACCAAGACCTTCACATTTGAGTCCATTTCTCCTCAAGTTTGTCTTCAAGTCAGACATGTGGGGTTGATTCTTGGTTCCTTCCAACCAAGAAGACCCAAAATCCCTTTCAAGTTGTTTATGAATTTACCTACTTAAATGTGAGTTTCTACTATGTAATCTTGTTAACTTTGAACAATGCATGTGAGGTACATTATTCCGAATTTTAAGTTGTGTTAAGCTCTAGTACTTGAACTATGCAATTATGAACATGCATGTCCTTTAAAAATGTTATTATCCATGGGTGATCTCTACTACAATTTTCATATGGATTTTATGGTGGGTTTTCTAGATTTCTTACTATGTTTTAGATATACTCTACATTGCCCATGCCACTCCTACATCATGCATTGCATTACATCCATAGCATTGATACATGGAAATTTTGAAGGTGGATTAAGTCCAATTTTGTTTTTGAAAAGAATTATGATATGATTTTGGTAAGGCATTGGATATGACAAAAGGGTGATCACCGGTATGTCTATGATAATGTCTCTTGGAGCATCTTGGGTGCTTGCACCATCTTGTATCTTGGCTCTTTGAGCATCTTAGGTGCTTGCACCATCTTGTATATGTAGATGAGCTATTCCCTGCATGAACCATGTGATTTTGATCTTGAGATTTGGCATTTGAGCCTACTTGTGCATCTAACGTTTTGAAATGGATATTTGACTCTCTCTTAGAAAGCATATATATATATATATATATATATATATATATATATATATATAAGTATTCTGGTGGGATATGTAAGACTTAGCACCGATGGATTGGGGGCGTTAGGGATATCCCTAAGGTCCCTCTCCCTTTCCTTGAACTATGTGCCAACATAGGGACGGATGTTATTCGTCTATTTTTTTATGATAGGATATGTCTTGATATGATTCTTGTAAATCCTTCTAAAATGGGGGTCCCGTAAGAAAGGTGACCATCCTCGAAATGGTGTGTTTCGTAAGGTGTGATATAGATTACTCTTGGCAAGTAATCTTCTCCCTACCGGTGGGAGGTCCCAATCGGTCCAATTCATGTAATAGCTCGCATGCATTTGGTTTGTCGGTTATAGTCCATCCCCAATATATTGGAGCATTAACGCATTGCATGCATCATGCATTCCATGGCATCTTGTATACTAAATCCCTTGCTTATATGATCCTTGTATATTATGTGCCCTTGTCATCTAACATTAATATGCAGGTTCGGTAAGTCATATGCATTGCATGCCCACATACGTAGTACATTCAAACGTACTAACGCATACTCTATGCCTTCATGATTTTACCATATAGGGACCGAGCAGTTTGAGTACCAGACGTAGGACGAATAGTCCTTCCTTGAAGATATTTTGCGGTGAGCCCCATCTTCCGAGAGCGAGCTTTTGTTTCTTATGATCATTGTGTATATTCTTTTATTTAGGGTGAGCCCGAAACTTGTCCTGGCCCCCGTTCCTTGACTAGAGGCATATCTTGGGCACTTTGTAAAACCTTTCTCATTTTGTTAATTTAAATGAATGGTTTTCTCTTTGACTTTGACTACTGTTTTAGTTTATCCATATGTGTTTACTGGCCCTTGCACCTAGTAAGTGGTTTAAAAAAAATTTGAGGCTTGTTTGGGGACTCTTGGGTCCCTATTCGCTGTGTCACATCTAGGCCCCGACCTCGGGTCGTGACAAAAGGTGGTATCAGAGCCTTAGGTTTAAATGGTCCTCAGAGCCCAACATACCGCGTTGAGTAGAGTCCTATTCATGGGTGTGAAGTGCACCATACCTATGAATGGGAGGCTACAAAGACGTATTAGGAAATTCCTCCCTTCTTCATGTCTTGTATTGCGCCGTGACCGGTTTATAAAATTTCCTTACTTACTGATGTCATTAATCCATTTTAGTGAATGCCTCGAGGAAGACCCCCTCTACCTAGGCCGGCTCTGACTGCTGAAGATCAGGACCCTCACGAGCCTATGGAGGAGCCTATATCTAATGGTGAATTCCGCACCGCTTTCGCCATGCTTGCACAGGTGGTGACTGCTTAGGCAAGGCAAGCTAATTTTCCATGGGACCTCACACCCGCATCTATTGTGAGTGATTTCACCCGGATGAATCCTCCGGAGTTCTACGGGTCAAGGGTTGATGAGGATGCTCAGGAGTTCATTGATGAACTCTCAAAAATACTGAATATTATGAGCATCTCTTCGGAGGAAAAAGCTGGACTGGCTGCTTACCAGCTACAGGATATAGCCCAGGTATGGTATACACAGTGGGCTATGGAGAGGGTCTGTGATGGTAATGTTAAATGGGGAGAGTTCAAATCCGCCTTCCTTGATCGCTTCTTCCCACTGGAGCTGAGGGAGGCCAGAATGATCGAGTTTATTAACCTTAATCAGGGGAGTATGAGTGTGAGGGACTATGCCCTCAAGTTTACCAAGCTTTCCAAATATGCTCCATCCCTGGTGGCTGGTCCTCATACAAGAATGCACAAATTTGTTTTGGGTACTTCTGACTTGCTGGTGAAAGAATATCGGACTGCTATGTTGATTGGGGACGTGGATATTGCCAGACTCATGGTGTATGCTGAGCAGATCGAAGGGGAGAAACTCAAAGAGAAAAGGGCATACGATCCCAATAGAGCTTGCTTTGACGGTAGGTTCTCTAGTGCTAGAAATGCTAGTTTGGGTCGCTTCCAGTACGGCCAAGGCTCGGGAGATCGGGTGGCTAATAACGGGCACCCCCTCCCGGGGTACCAGTAGGCGGCGGACCAAGATATCTCATGTGTGACAAGTGTGGGAAGCCCCACATAGGTGCCTGCCGAAGGGATTTGAGACTTTGCTTCGGATGTGGAAGTAAGGACCATAAAGTTTTTGATTGCACTAGGAGTGCGTGCGGAAGCCGAGGTCAGGTAGCCCAAGGTGGGTAGGGTCAGCAAAGGGTTCCTCGGGGTGTTTCCCCAAGGAACAATAGGTTCTATGCACTCCATGCCCGCCAGGATGTCGAGGAAGCTCCAGATGTGGGTGACTGGTATGTTAAAAGTCTTTGATTTTGATGCTTATATTTTGCTTGACCCAGGTGCAAACTTGTCCTTTGTGACTCCACTGTTGGCTGTTAAGTTTGGTTTGAAATCCCAGACTTTAAGGGATCCTTTCTCGGTCTACACCCCCGTGGGTGAATCTATTGTTGCTCACAGAGTCTATCACGAGTGCCCTGTTGCTGTGTTGCATAAAAGTTTTCCATGTGATCTTGTGGAACTTGAGATGTTTGATTTTGATATGATTCTTAGAATAGATTGGCTGCATGCATCTTATGCTTCCATAGATTGTAGACCCCGGAAAGTCCAGTTCCAACCTCCGGGTGATCCAGTTCTCGAATGGAAGGGTAACGACTCCTCTATTAAAGGTAGGTTTATTTCCTACCTCAAGGCACGAAAAATGATTTCTAAGGGGTGCATCTACCATATTATGAGGGTTAGGGATGCGGATTCCAAGGTGCCTACTCTCGAGTTGGTCTTTGTGGTGAATGAATTCCCAAATGTGTTTCCTGAAGACCAACCGGGCATTCCTCCGGACAGAGAGATAGACTTTGGCATAGATCTTCTCCCAGATAATCAGCCTATTTCTATTCCTCCGTATCGGATGGCACCAGAAGAATTGAAAAAGTTAAAGGAGCAGTTAAAGGACCTATTAGAGAAGGGTTTTATTCGGCCTAGTACATCGTCGTGGGGTGCTCCCGTGTTGTTTGTAAGGAAGAAGGATGGGTCTCTCCGTATGTGTATTGACTACAAGCAGCTGAATAAGGTGACCATTAAAAACAAGTACCTGTTGCCAAGGATTGATGATTTGTTTGATCAGCTTCAAGGTTCCACTCACTTCTAAAAGATTGATCTCCGTTCTGGGTATCATCTGTTGAAGGTTAGGGGATGTGACATCCACAAAACAGCTTTTCGAACGAGGTATGGAAATTTCGAGTTTGTGGTGATGTCGTTTGGCCTAACCAATGCTTCGTCCGTATTTATGGACTTGATGAACAGAGTGTTTAAACCATTCCTGGACAGCTTTGTGGTGGTCTTTATTGACGATATTCTCATTTACTCCCGAAGTGAGCAGGAGCACGGGAATCATTTGAGAATGGCCCTCCAAACTCTAAGGGAAAAGAAATTGTGCCAAGTTTAGCAAGTGTGAATTCTGGTTGGGCGAAGTGGCTTTCCTCGGACATGTGGTGTTCAGAGACGGTATCAAGGTGGATCCGAGGAAAATAGAGGTTGTTAAGAATTGTCCAAGACCATTGACTCCCTCGGATATCTACATTTTTCTCAGGTTGGCCGGGTGCTACAGAAGGTTTGTGGAAGGTTTCTCATCTATTGCATCTCCATTGACCAAGTTGACCTCAGAAGAGTGATTATGAGTGAGGCTCACAACTCTCATTACTCTATTCACCTGGGGTCTACCAAGATGTACCGAGACCTAAGGGAGGTATATTGGTGGCATGGTATGAAGAAGGATATTGCTAAGTTCGTGTCTGAATGCCCGAGCTGCCAGCAAGTGAAGGTGGAACATCAAAGGCTCAGTGGTTCGGCCCAAGACATTGAAATCCCCACATGGAAATGGGAGGATGTGAATATGGACTTTGTGGTTGGATTGCCTTGGACCTAAAGGCAATTTGACTCCATTTGGATTATTGTGGATCAAATGACGAAATTGGCTTATTTTCTACCGGTCAAGGTTACTTTCAGTGCCGAGGACTATGCGAGGTTGTATATCCAAGAGTTGGTGAGGTTGCATGGGGTACCTAGATCTATCATATTGGATCGTGGTGCTCAATTCACTTCCCACTTTTGGAAGTCTTTCCTAAAAGGCCTCGGGACCAAGATTAAGTTGAGCTCCGCTTTTCACCCTCAAACCAAAGGCCAAGCGGAGAGAACTATTCAAACCTTGGAGGATATGTTGAGGGCATGTGTGTTGGAGTTTAAAGGGAATTGGGATGACCACCTTCCACTCATCGAGTTTGCTTATAATAATAGCTTTCATGCTAGCATTGGTATGGTGTCGTTTGAAGCATTGTATGGGAGAAGGTGTAGGTCACCAGTGGGATGGTTCGAGTTAGGTGAGATGGCTTTAGTTGGCCCAGATTTGGTATTGGATGCTATGGAGAAGGTAAGGGTGATTCGGGAAAGATTGAAAGCGGCTCAAGGTCGTCAAAAGTCCTATTCGGATAGTAGGAGAAGGGACCTTGAATTTCATGTCGGGATTGGGTTTATGTGAAAGTTTCTCCTATGAAGGGTGTAATGCGTTTTGGTAAGAAGGGAAAGCTAAGCCCCCGGTATGTTGGTCCTTACGAAATCGTTGAATGGATTGGACATGTAGCTTACAAGTTGAAGTTACCTCCAGATTTGAGTTCCATTCATCTGGTCTTCCATGTATCTATGTTGACGAAGCTAATTGGTGATCCTAGCACCATTGTGCCTTTGAAAGGTATTGAGGTTGAAGAAAATTTGTCTTATGAGGAAGTGCCGATGGCAATCTTGGATAGGCAAGTAAAGTGACTTCGTAACAGGGATGTGGCTTCGGTGAAGGTACTTTGGAGGAATCAACAAGTGGAGAGTGCTACTTGGGAGGCAGAGCTGGACATGATGAAACGATACCCCCATCTTTTCCAATCTACTCAAGCCTAAGGTACTAGGAAGCTTCCCTATCTTATTGTACCATTTCTTGCCTTCTTAAGTCTCATGACATAACATGCATGTGTGTGCACTAAAAGATTTTTTTTCCTTTTTTTCAAGTCATTTGGATGTAATCTTGATAGGGGCTTCAAAACTTGAACTGCAGTTTTGCATCCTACCATTTTGACACAAACCTTTTTGTTTTGATTTGAATTGTGTGTTGTATATTGTGTCGGATGTATCTTGCCTTAACTCTAACCCTTCAAGCCTTGTTCTTGCACATTTGGGGACGAATGTTCCAAAGGGGGGATGATGTAAAGACCTAGATTTTTATCTCACTAGCATTTCCTCAACGTTCAGAATTTCCCCAGGAATCTGCCAAGCACCACTTCACGGAAGGGCCTACACGGTCCGTGTAAAGCCATATGGCCTGTGTGGCCTCTTGTGGAGTGACACCTGGGAAGGGGAAGGTGTACGGGCCTTCATACGGTCCGTGTCACACCACACGGTCTGTGTTGACCTCCGTTTGGTTGGCTGAGTGGTCACCTTTACACGGATCAAGTCACGGCCCGTATGACTGTAGATGGCCCTTATAGCCTTCCGTTTGATGTATAGCGTGGGAGGTCTCATGTACACGGATGGGTTCACGGTCTGTGTGACCCTAGATGGTCTGTGTACTTGTCCGTGTGGGGCTACTTAGTCCGAAAAATTTTGCCTCTGAGAATTTTAAGTCCAGGACCACGGTACAGTATATGGTCCGTGTGACACTACACGGATCGTGTACCATGTCGTATGCCCCAGACGGACCAATTTTAGGTCCATTTCATGAATGGCATTTTTGAAATACTGGTTGTTTCAAACGTGAAATTTGTCATTTGCTACCCCTCTTAAGCCCCCTATATAAGCTGAACTTCACCAAATTTCAGCCACTTCTCTCATTTTACTCCTTTCTCAAAAATTCATACCTTCAAGACACTCCAACATCTCTCTAGGATTGTCAAGCCAAGACCTTAACATTTGAGTCCATTTCTCCTCAAGTTTGTCTTCAAGTCAGGTATGTGGGGTTGATTCTTGGTCCCTTCCAACCAAGAAGACCCAAAATCCCTTTCAAGTTGTTTATGAATTTACCTACTTAAATGTGAATTTCTACTATGTAATCTTGTTAGCTTTGAACAATGCATGTGAGGTACATTATTCCGAATTTTAAGTTGTGTTAAGCTCTAATACTTGAACTATGCAATTATGAACATGCATGTCCTTTAAAAATGTTATTATCCATGGGTGATCTCTACTACGATTTTCATATGGATTTTATGGTGGGTTTTCTAGATTTCTTACTATGTTTTAGATATACTCTACATTGCTCATGCCACTCCTACATCATGCATTGCATTAAATCCATAGCATTGATACATGGAAATTTTGAAGGTGGATTAAGTCCAATTTTGTTTTTGAAAAGAATTATGATATGATTTTGGTAAGGCATTGGATATGACAAAAGGGTGATCACCGATATGTCTATGATTATGGCTCTTGGAGCATCTTGGGTGCTTGCATCATCTTTTATCTTGGCTCTTTGAGCATCTTAGGTGCTTGCGCCATCTTGTATATGTAGATGAGCTATTCCTTGCATGAACCATATGATTTTGATCTTGAGATTTGGCATTTGAGCCTACTTGTGCATCTAATGTTTTGAAATGGATATTTGACTCTCTCTCTTGGAAAGCATATGTATATATCTAAGTATTCTGGTGGGATGTGTAAGACTTAGCACCGATGGATTGGTGGAGTTAGGGATATCCCTAAGGTCCATCTCTCTTTCCTTGAACTATGTGCCAACATAAGGACGGATGTTATTCGTCTATTTGTTTATGATATGACATGTCTTGATATGATTCTTGTAAATCCTTCTGAAACGGGGGTCCCGTAAGGAGGGTGATCATCCCCAAAATGGTGTGTTTCGTAAGGTGTGATGTAGATTACCCTTGGCAAGTAATCTTCTCCCTACCGGTGGGAGGCCCCAATCAGTCCAATTCATGTAATAGCTCGCATGGATTTGGTTTGTCGGTTATAGTCCATCCCCGATATATAGAAGCATTAACGCATTGCACGCATCACGCATTCCATGGCATCTTGTATACTAAATCCCTTGCTTATATGATCCTTGTATATTATGTGCCCTTGTGATCTAACATCAATATGCAGGTTCAGTAAGTCATATGCATTGCATGCCCGTATACGTAGTACATTCAAACGTACTAACGCATACTCTATGCCTAAATGATTTTACCATGTAGGAACCGAGCAGTTTAAGTACCGGCCGCAGGACGAATAGTCCTTCCTTGAAGATATTTTGCGGTGAGCCCCATCTTTCGAGGGCGAGCTTTTGTTTCTAGTGATCATTGTGTATATTCTTTTGTTGAGGGTGAGCCCAGAACTTGTCCAGGCCCCCGTTCCTTGAATAGAGGCATATGTTGGGCACTTTGTAAAAACTTTCTCGTTTTGTTCATCTAAATGAATGGTTTTCTCTTTGACTTTGACTACCGTTTTAATTTATTCATATATGTTTACCTGCCCCTACACCTAGTAAGTGGTTCAAAAAAGTTTTGAGGCTTGTTTGGGGACTTTCGGGTCCCCATTTGCCGTGTCACATCTAGGCCCCGACCCCGGGTCATGACAATATGCTAAGTGTTGTATTCAGAGATTATGTTTATGGATATGGCTATCTATTCGATATCGTTATGTGGATTGGTAATGAGTATTATGTTGTGTTCTTATGTTATGTTATGAAAGATCCTAAGTCCTGAATTGCCCCCATAGAGTGGGTCATATTTACCTGCCCTTTAGTCTTTATGTGCTATGTGTTATATGGATCCATGTTAATCCCTTTCCCCATGACATCCCCTAAGCGTGAGTCCTAATTTCTCACCCCTTAGAACTATGTTTTTAATTCATACACGCTTTTGAACTGATGATGTGAATATGGATACTATGAGGCTTATTTAGGGACACTCGGGTTCCCATTCGCCATGTCACTCGTAGAACCTAGGTTTGGGTTGTGACAATCTTGGTATTAGAGCATTAGGTTTGTAAATGATCCTCGGAGTTCAACATGTCGCGTCGAGTAGAGTCCTATTCATAGGTGTGAAGTGCACATGCCTGTGAGTGGGAGGCTATGATGGCGTTCTAGGAATTGTCTCACTTCTTCATGTCTTATGTCATGCTTTGGACCGTGTATTATGGTTCCCTTATCCTGATGATTTCCTTGCTACATTACAGAAGATGCCTCCACGAAGAGGCTCCCTTCCAAGACCAGCCCCGGCTTGTGATTACCAAGTTCCCCTAGGGCCTATGGAAGAGCCTATCTCTAATGGTGAATTTTATACGGCCTTTTCTATGCTCGCCCAGGTGGTGACTACTCAAACTAGGTAGTCTAATCTTCCGCGCGATCTCACTCTGGCTTCTAGGGTGAGGGATTTCACCCGGATGAATCTTTTGGAGTTTTGTGGGTCAAAGGCTGATAATGATGCTCAAGAGTTTATTGATGAGGTCACTAAGATGTTGAGTGTTATGGGAGTCACTTCTGAAGAGAAAGCTGAGTTGGTTGCTTATCAGTTGAAAGATGTGGCTCAAGTGTGGTGTAATCAATGGTTGATGGAGAGGGTTTGTTGTAATGTTGTTAATTGGGAAGAATTCAAGTTTCAATTTCTGGATCACATCTTCCCACTTTAGCTTAGAGAAGACAAGATGGCAGTTTATCAACCTCAAACAAGGTAGTATAAGTGTGAGGGACTATGCCCTCAGGTTCATAAAGCTCTCCAAGTATGCTCCTATGCTTGTGCCTGATCCCCGTGCAAGAATACACAAGTTCATTTTTGGTGTCTATTACTTGGTTGTGAAGCTATATTGTATGGCTATGCTTATTTGGGATATAGACATCTCTAGGCTCATGGTATATGCTGAACAATTTGAAGGGAAAAAGCTCAAGGAGAAGAGGGTGCATGATCCTAAGAGGCCCGTTATGATGGTGAGTTCTCCAACTCTAAGATTGGTGGTTATGGTCGCTTCCAGCAGGATTTCAAATGCTCAGTTTTCTAATGCTAGGGTGCCTCCTCTAGAGCCACCAGTTGGTGGTGGGCCATTATTTCCCCGGTGTGGCAAGCGTGGAAGGAATCACACAAGTGCTTATTGGAGGGACTTAGGTTCATGCTATGGGTGTGGTGACAAGAACCACAAGAATTTTCTGATTCTCCTAAGAATGCTCAGAGAGGTCAAGGTGAAGTGGCTCAAGGTGGTCAAGGCCAACAAAGATATCCCCAAGGTGTTGACCCGAGAAACAACAGGTTCTATGTTGTGCATGCTCGCTAGGAAGTTGAGGAGGCTCCGAATGTTGTGACTAGTATGTGAAAAGTCTTTGATTTTGATGTTTGTGCTTTGCTCAATCTGGGTGCAAATTTATCTTTTGTGACTCCTCTGTTAGCTTCTAAGTTTGGTTTGAGTCCTGAAATCTTAAGGGAGCCTTTTTCAGTCTATACTCCCATGGGTGAATCTGTTGTTACTCATAGAGTTTATCGGGGTTTCCCTATCTCTGTTTTGCATAAAGTCTTTTCGTGTAATCTTGTGGAACTTGAGATGTTTTATTTTAATGTGATTCTCAGGATGGATTGGTTGCATGCTTCATATGCCTCTATAGTTTGTAGAACTCGGAAGGTTAAGTTCCAACTTCCGGATGAGCCCTTTCTTCAATGGAAGGGTAGTGACACCAATTTTAAAGGTCGGTTTATTTCCTACCTTAAGGACCAAAAGATGATTTTCAAGGGGTGTATCTATCATATTGTGAGAGTCAAAGATGTGGAGTCCCAGTCACCTACTCTTGAATCATTCCTGATCGTGAAGGAGTTTCTGGACATGTTTCCCAAAGACTTGCCTAGTATTCTTCCCAAATGGGAAATAGACTTTGGCATAGATCCTCTATATATACTTAACCTATCTTTATTCCTCTTTATCATATGGCACTTGCGGAGTTGAAAGAGTTGAAGGACCAATTAAAGGTTTTATTGGAGAAAGACTTTATTAGGCCAAGTATATCTCCATTGGGTGCTCCGGTGTCATTTGTAAGAACAAAACATAGGTCTCTTCGGATGTGCATTGTTATAGGCAATTGAATAAGGTAACCATCAAGAATGAGTATTTGTTGCCAAAAATTGACGACTTGTTTTATCAACTCCAAGGGGCCACCCATTTTTCAAAGATTGACCTTCGTTCTTGTTATTATTAGTTGAAGGTTAGGGTGTGTGATGTTCCCAAGATGGCTTTTCGAACTCTGTAAGGGTACTTTGAATTTGTGGTGATGTCATTTGGTTTGACTAATACTCCAACCGTATTTATGGATCTTATGAATCGGGTGTTCAAGGCTTTCCTTGACAGTTTTATGATTGTCTTCATTGATGATATCCTTATTTATTCCTGAAGTGAGCGGGAGCATATGGATCATTTGAGATTGGTTCTTCAGACTTTAAGGGAGAAGAAATTGTATTCTAAGTTTAACAAACATGAGTTTTGGTTGGGTGAGGTAGCCTTTCTTAGTCATGTGGTTTCTGGTGATGGTATTATGGTTGACCTGAAGAAGACTGAGGTCGTGATGAATTAGTTTAGACCATTAACTCCTTTAGATATTCGAAGTTTTCTTGGGTTGGTCGGTTATCATAGAAGATTTGTTGAGGGCTTCTCATCAATTGCATCTCCATTGACCAAGTTAACTCAGAAGAAGGTCAAGTTTCTATGGTCGGATGAGTGTGACAAGAGTTTCCGAACCTTGAAAGATCGGCTTACATCAGCTCCTATTTTGACTCTACCTAATGGTTTAGATGGGTTTATGGTATATTATGACTCTACCTTATCAAACCTCACCTTAAGTCCTCTCAATGCTAAGTCAAATCTCAACAGAATATATAAAGTAAATTATTAAAGCACATTATATTGAAAGGAAGTAATTAACGACCAATCCCTTTCATAAAGTAATCATAGAGTAACCCATTAAATCAGGATTCATGTACGTAAGAATCATTCTTTTATCATTACAAATTCATGAGAAGGAGAGAAATTTTTTCACCATCATTCATTTTTTATTGAGGGACTTCATAAAAAATAAATGATCATTTTCTTAAAATATGGATGAAATTCTTGTCAAATCATATTCATAATCCCTGATAAAAATTAGGGTATAATGCATGAGTTCAAAGAAAATTAACTTTGGATCATGTATTCTAGTATATTCATATATAATTAAATAAAACAATGCCAATTGAATAATAATTGATAGAAACCATGAAGAATTACATAAACCCTCGATGAAATTGAGAAGAAGTAGATGAGAGAACTTGAGATCCTTTGGGATCCATGGATGAAAAGGATCCATGAATGAACACCTAAATACCTCATTGAGTTTTAGTCTTGAAAACTTGAGAAAGAGGCTTTCTCCAAACTCCCTTTACGATCTATAAAAATTTTCATGGATTGTGTAAGGCCTTCATAAAAATTAAAGAGAAAATCTGAATCTCTAAAATTTCTCTACAATCAAGATCTTTGATTTTTAGGACCTTTTACGAGCCATCAATTGCTTAGTATAACTTCCTTGTTCTTTCAAATGTACTGGTATTATACATGGATACATCTATGGTCATAAAATCTTCCACAATACATAAAACGCATTCATGTAACTTGCTTTTAAAATGTTGAATTTTCAATTCACTAAACGACAAGCCTTTTTCATAACTCGTACAAATTTTTGTGAATTGTCCTATTGTTCCGTAAAACCATCTTCTGGGACTTTAGAAGTGTAATACCCGAAAGTTAGAAAGTGAAAATTAGAAGAAAGAGTTTGCATAAAAAATTTCTGATGCAGTGACTACAAATCCTATTTACGGACCATAGGTATATCTACGAACCGTAGATGGGTGCTCGCAGATGTCATTTGAGTCTTGAAAAATTTCAAAAAGAATTATGAAGTACAAGCAATGATTACGGGCCATAAATGAAATATGAATCATGAATGGTAGTCGTATAAAGGAGTTCAAGATTCTTGAAAATTAACAAACTGTAGAATTTTTAATAAGAGCAAGAAAGATGGACCATGGACTATTTCTCGTAATTGGAGTTCGTAGAACACCTCAACACTTAAAAATATATTGATATAGAAATCAATTCTATGAGAGATTTTATGGGTCATCATTTGTTCTACAGCTCGTGGTTTGACATCATGATTCAAAGGTTCGAATTTCATTGTTGCAATATTTTTTCTACGTACTAATAGGACGGACTGTAGATGGAAGTACGACCGATAGACTGTGGCCGTGGTTTCTATTTGATAATTTTTAATTAAGGGTATGCTAGGCCTTTTCTATTTTTCTAACACCTAAACGATGATATTTTGATACTATAAAATCACCCTATAACTATTTTTAATCATGAAATCTACCTCATTCCTAAATCATTCACCCTATTCACCAATTTTCTCTAAGGTTCGTCTTCTCCAATACTCTATTGAAGACTAAGCTAGGTTTCTTTCAATTCCTCCATCGATTTTCAAGTTTCGTGAATACCTTTACTCGAGATATGTGGATATTCATTCATGGATACTTTTCATCCATGGAGCTCAAAGGTTTTCTCAAGTTTTTAATCTAATTTTACTAGAGTTTCGTGATTCTTTGTTGAGTTGTGTAAGGATCCAGACATTGTACGAACTTAATGGAGCTTGGAAATTTGGTTCCGAAACGTTTTAGACTAAGGTGAAACTCCATGGAAGCCTTCACGGTCCATGTGAGGCTATATAGACTGGAGTGGCCCTTGGCCTTGTATGGGGTGTGTGAGCTTTAACGTGGAGTTTTGGATTAAATCATACCACACATAGACCCCCACACGGGCCGTGTGAGGCTTCACAGACCATGTGGTGGATCGTGTGGTAGCCATGGCCTTGAAAATCCACAGTTTTGAACCCAAGGCATGTCACATGAACCGTCTCACAATCCATATGACCTTTCACAATTTGTGAGGTCCACTGTATAGGTGCCAGAGTGAAAATTTTCTCACCAATGGATCACCATCTCAGAACTTTGTCATGAATATTTTTTTTAAGTGAAGTGGTACAGAGATGTACATGGTCCGTATACCTTGGTACGGACCGTGAGACCAACCGTATGGATGCCTACATCGAATTTTTTCAAGTATTGGAATACCATTTCGGACTTCCGTCATGAAGAATATTTCTAAGTATCATATCACGGACCATGTGTATGGTTCGTATGCCTTCACATGGACCGTATACCCCTCCCTGTGACCCCTAACTTCAATTTTTCTACTCGTTTCATTAATGACGTTTTCATAATTATGGTTCTCCTAAGGGTCTTTTGTGACTTTCTATGCTACCTAAAGACATTAAAATGACCTATACTTTATTTCTCTCATTCAAATTCATCCTTACACTTAGAATTACATTGAACTCTCCGTAAGAACTCTCTCAAAGGCTCTTATGAAGATTAAGCTTAAAAATCAAGCGAAACCCCTTTTCTTCAAATTTCTTCTTGAATCTCCTCCATTAGCTAAGGTATGTGGGATTGATTCTTTGTCCCTTTCAACCAAGAAGACTCAAACTCTTTTCACTTGAATTTCATGGGATTTTGCTTACTTTAAATGTGGATTTTGAATGTTATTGATTATTAAATGAATATTTGATTATGCATTGTCCCTATACAGTTTGAACTAAGCATGGGTGATCTATATTTTGATTTAATTAAGAATTTACTTCAATTTCATATTGTAATATTGATTTTAGATTGAATCGCTAGTCCACGCTATTCTCATATCATTCATAGCATATGCATTCATGAGCAGGGGATTTTATGAAAATTATGAAGTGGGTTAAGCCCAAATATATTTATGTGTATTATTTTGATAAGATTATGGTTATGACAAGAATATGATCACATAAATGTCTATGATATAATTCTTTGAGCATTTTGGGTGTTTATACTATTCTGTACATGTGAATGAGCTACTCCTATGCATGAGAAGCATGATTATGAACTATGATTTGGCTTTTGAGCCCAAATGTGCATTTAAAAGATTTGAAATGACTATTGCCTCTTTTGAAAGCATGTATATGTATAATTATTTTCGTGGGATGTTTTGACTTAGCACTAATGGATTGGGGGCATCAGGGCTACCCCCAAGGGTCCTCTCCCTTTCCTTGAACTATGTGCCAGCATAGGTATGTGGTAGCCATTACCGAAAAGATTGGGTCTTAAGGAATGGTTACTACTTAATGTGATATGGAAATTCTTTCAAAAAGCGAGGTCGTAAGGAAGGTGTCCATCACATCAAAAAGATTGGGTCATAAGGTGTTGTGTAGATTATCCTTTGCAAGTAATCTTCTTATACCGATGGGAGGTCTACATTAGACTAATTCATGTAATAGCTCGCATGAGTTTAATTTTTCAGTTATAGTCCATCCCCACTATATATGAGCATTATTGCATTTCATGCATCATTGGTTCCATGGAATATTGTATATTATATCTCTTGTTATATATTTCCTCATATATTATGTGCCCTTGTCATCTAACATTGAATGCACATTTGATAAGTCATATGTGTTGCATGCCTGCTTACTTAGTATATTCAAACATACTAACACATACTTTTGCCTACTTGATCTAACAATGTAGGAACCGAGGACTACATTCATCTACCTTACGATGGTTAGCTTGGATCTTGATATTTGGTTGTTGTGGTGAGTCCTATCTTCCAAGGACAAACCACCCTTCCTCTACCTATGGTGCTTTTGTTTATATTATTAACTTTGAGGGTAAGCCCGGGGTATGTCTTGGCCCCCATCCTATCTTATGGCTAGAGGCATTCTTGAACATTTTGTAGGCTTTTTTATGTTTATATAGTAAGTGTTGTATTCGGAGATTATGTTTATGGATATGGCTATCTATTGGATATCGTTATGTGGATTGGCTATAATTATTATGATGTGTTTTTATGTTATGTTCCGAAAGATCTTAAGTCCCGAATCGCCCCCATAGAATGAGTCATATTTACTTGCCCCTTAGTCTTTATATGCTATGTGTTATGTGGATCCATGTTAATCCCTTTCCCCATGACATTCCCATAACGTGAATCCTACTTTCTCATCCCTTAGAACTATGTGTTTACTAGTCGTGTCCGCTTCTGAATCGTTGATGTAAATATGGATACTATAAGGCTTGTTTGGGGACTCCTGGGTTCCCATTCATCATGTCACTCCTAGACCCTAGGTCTGGGTCGTGACACCTACGCTGGCTAAATAGTTTATGGAACTCGGTTTACCTCTACTCTTATCCAAATCGATGCTCAATACTACTCTCATATATTCAATCAAGTAATCATCTCATTTAGTCTCATTCCACTTTAAGTTAAAACATCAATCTCTTCTAAAAACATCATCATCATCTTTCATTAATAGTTACACTTTTAAAATCATTTATATCATCATGAAAATCCTTGCTCAGAACATCATTTGACTCAATACTCAATTTCACCAAAACTCATTAAAATATACATCGTCTCAATTTTGGAAATAAATTATTAATTTATAGATGAAAATCATAAATCTCTTCATCAAATAATACATAGGAAAGACATGATCATCAACTCAATTAGGTTTCATGGGAAAGTAACCACAAACAATAATACTAACAATATGGGAAGTAAACCAATATGATAATCTTAATGCATAATTATATATAATTTAATAAAAAATGAATCAACTGTCACGCCTCGGGAAGGTACCCTTAACGTGACCGGTACTCAGAGACTATTGCTAGTCCCCAAGAAAACCACATGGACTCATCGTCACATCATACTCGACAACGGAAGAAAAATACTCAAGAAAAGACTATAAAATAAGTAAACCAAGTCTTTAATAAAAAGAGAATTTCCAATTAACAAGAATTATAGAAAACCAATACTCAACATTCTCTACTCAATGTCTATGAAGCCTCTATCTCTAACATCTAGATGGTACCATGACAAGCCATGGCTACCCAACTCAAAGAAAATAGAAATAATTAATCAAATAAAATAAAGGCTCCTCCGGATAGCAAGGAGGGCTCACCAACTCTAGAACTCGGGAACTCTGAACTTCAACGGTGCACTTGCCAAAGTCCTCTATCACCTGTATTTGCATCATGAAACGATGCAGTGCTGAGTGGCGTCAGTACGTGGAATGTACAGTATGTAAGATGGCTCAAGATACAAGTAAGGCTCAGACTCAATCAACTAACTCGACTCAAGACTCGACTCTTCGTCTCATGTCTCATCTCAAATAAATAGTGCAAGTTTAAAGTTTAAAATCATGCTTTTCCTCATCTCATATCTCAACTTAAATAAACGATGCAAGTTTATAGTTTAAAATCACGCTTTTAAAATTTGACTTAGTGTTTAATGCAGCTCAGTTTGAAAATCATGATAGGCCCAACTCAAGTGTTGCTTGGAAGTTTCTCTAACCGACAACTTCCAACCACCGAGGGCTTGGGTAGTGTAAAACGAGAAGACATCGTTGCCACGCCAGCCCTAAACTTTCCACGGAATAGGGCGTCAACCTCTAACTCTCTCTCCCTCTTGGATCCAAAGAGAATTTCCATCTATTGGGACATGGGCCACCAGGATTTCCCTGTGTGACCATCCTACGTTGGCAACGTAGTTCTGAGGTGCCCCGCAATCATCCGCTCGGTGCTCAATACCCCTTCCAAGGCTAAATGTGCTCATAGAAAATCAACTCAAACTCATCTCTTTGACTCATCTCAACAAGCCAACTCGTTTCTCAATACCTCAACTCAGTGTCTCAATAACTCAGTAACTCGGGGCCATCATATATGCAATGCAACTCATGACACTAACTCATACCATGCAAGACGCCCAATGATTTCAGTCAAAACATCATATTATCCAGACTCAACTCAAAAGATAAAATAGGTATTCTCTATATACATATATGACACAAGCAAATATACTTTCTGGGTTCAATTATGGGTTTAGAAGATTCAATTTCATACTTCTCGATTCAGAACATATGTCACGACCCGAAAATACACGTGATGGCACTTACCTAACCCACCAAGGCGAGTTAGCCCAATACCTACTGATCCAAACATAACAATAAGAGCGGAAGTGAAAATAGTCTAATATGACAAATAATCATAGGAAGACCAAATTACAACCATCCCAGAACTGGTGTCGCACGTACAAGCCTCTAGATACATAGTACTCGAATAAAATAAATGTCTCAAATGTCTAGTCCTCAAATAGAATGTAAATAATAATGGATTCCTTGAAGGTCCACCGGTGACATAAGCAGCTACCTTAAGGATAATCCGGAAGCTCGGTCTTGCAATGAGAAAATTCTAACTAGAGGGACCGGGCTCGCAACCTACAAAAATGTAGCAAGGGGGTGAGTACCAAAACAACACGGTACTCATCAAATGGAACTAACCTAGAGTAAAACAATAAAGAACCAAGTAACTCCTTCACACCCAACCACATACCGCGGAACTACAAACCTGCAATCAGAAAAGTCTCAGCCCAGCAACACATAATACACAATAAAGATAGTTTTTCAGTATATCACAATTATCAAATCACAAGCCATAACTCACAAGTGATAACATAATCAATCACATGAATAACATCATGCCACATAATAATATGCAAGGATGAGATGCAATGCATCACAATATCATTAGCAAAGATCTCAGTATCACAATATCGCCGGCAATGACCTCGGCATCACAATATCAATATGCAAGGATGAGATGCAATGTCGTGCAATGCAAAGTGGTATCAAGACCGTCGCACAGCCTTTCATATATACCCCTGTCGAGCTAAGGCTCCAAGACTAAAGAGACCCATGGGGACCTCGCAGGCCATATACCTCAATTACAATATATCAACTACCTTGCCACCCAAGTGCTCGTTGTCAAGGACTCATGATAAGAATCTCGATGTATCAACTACCTTGCCACCTAGGTGCTCGTGGTCAAGGACTCATGACACGAATCACCATTCATAACTTCCCACAATGTCATGACATGTAGTATGAGAATGCATACAACCAAGGCACAATTATGGAAATAATATTCCTCTCAATAAGCACAATAGATATCAAAGTCCTCGAGTTTAGCAATTATAATATTCGTCCTCTATTATACAAATTTGGATACAATTCTCTTTTAAAATATTTCACCCTATTTTAGTAACTTTATTTTCTCAAACCAACCATGATCCTCAATATATATCTCAATTATCTCTCTTTCCCAACATGTCATGTTCATGCCATTCTCAATTTAGGATTCGCATGCTCTCAAAGCAATACAGACACAATTAAAGCCCTCACACTAGCATCACAATAAGAATTATCAACCCAACACATGATACGATCTCATCCCATAGATTATAGCATAAGAATATTCAATAACTCACTCCGAGGCTCAAAGAAGGATAGCCAAACCTACATTAATCCATCTCTATCCCAAAATACTCAATTCTATACACATTAGAGCATACGAGGTTCAACATATTTAACAAAAGTTTAGAAATTCACTTTCCTCAATTAATAGAATAACACTCCAAATCTTGAGTCTTTTGTAACGCTTTCAAATGATCAAAATCTGTTCAAATACATAATCTACATAAGAATATGAATCCAATGACACCCATATTGCTACATTTATTTGTGGCTCAAAAATCGGGTCAAAAAAGTCACCTCGAGCCCTTAAATTCAAATCTGAAAATTTCTTTCAGATTATGTTTACCCATAATAAACTAAACGTATACGTCAAATTTCAGCTAAAACGGATCGTTATTCGACCCCCAAATCAAAATTTTATTCTAAGAACCCTAGGGCTATATTTTCTTAATCAAGCATAATTTATACATGTTTTACCCTAGAGTTTGTTCCTAATCCCATAAAAACTTAATAGAAAGGATGAGCATAATTACCTTGATGTTTAGGACGAAAATCCTAATTTTTCTTCTCCTCTTTTTCTTTCTTTTTTTCTTTCCGTAAATTTTTTCTTCTCCGTTTCTGCGTTCTTTTTCTCGTCTGTGCGTCGCTCTCCAGTTTTGCTTTCTGCTTCTTTTATCATTATAGGGTTGTTGCGCAGCCCTTTATTCTTTATTATTTTTTTTTTCTTTTTTTTCTTTCTTTTTTTGTTTTTATTTATTTAATTTTTTTTCGTTCTAAATTAATTAAGTATTAAAAGTGATTAATTTTACTAATTTTTATTTTAACATATATAGAATAAACGCTATAGGTTATTAAGTAAATTATCAATTTAATCCATCAATTAAATTAATTATTCAAAATTATCCATTAACTAAGTAATCGTAATTATCAAACCGTCCAAAATTTTCAATTTAAATTTATGGAAAGGGTCTTTTATGAAAAAGTGAGGATTTGTTCTCAAAATGACCTAATGGGTCATTACAACATAAGTAAGAAAATACTAAATTTAGGACTAGAGTATTAGACATTCGAATAACATTCATAATTCATGATAATAACGATGCAACTCAGAATTTGACTCAAGTAAATTCATGGAAACTCCAACATGTAAAAGAAGTTAGAACTCACGAAATCACAGGATTTACAACATGCGACTTATACTCATGATCTTGACTCAAGAAGACAAAAGGGCATGTGGATGAACATATTCCAACACTTTAGGTAGCCATACATTCCTTGAAAGTTGACATTACCATCAAAATTTTGATGAATACTCGTTTTCTTGGAGAAAATCCTCGATCTTTGTAGTTCTTTTAGAGCGAAGGAACTTGGAAAGACATTGTTTCAAGGGCTTCGCTTTGATTCTTGAATTCTTGACTTATAATCTTTAGAGTTCTTGATGAAGAACCCTAATTCGTTAAAAGAAAAATCAAGAAATCCTTTCTCGGGATTCTTGAATTCGTTTTCTTGAAACCCTAGGTTATGATTTAAGATTCTATTAGAGATTCGTAAATAGATAAAGCAATTTAGGTTGGATAACTTGAGGTTTATGAAGAATAACATACCTTGATGATGAATCTTGAAAGTTAATCCTAAATTTATGACTTTCTTGGTGATTCTTAAGCGTTTATGTTTAGGAGTGAAGGAGAGGGTTTTAATTATGAAAACTGACGTTTTATGCGTTTGGGGACCTTAAATAGACCCCCAAAGGTTTTAGGTTAAAAGTACCCTCAAAATAAAATAAAAGAACATCATTTAGCTTATCCAGAAAGGGTTCGCGATATGTCCGCAATGCGGGGCGGTCGCGGGTCTTCAGATAGCTCTGTAGGTCTTCAGTAAAATGCTCATTACTTTCGATTCCGAATTCTGATTAAGGCGAAATAAGATGCGTTGGAAAGATAATTCAGAGATTTTTAATTTTATATATTATGGGTCACCTAACTCATTATAATTTAGGATATATGGTCATTTGAATATGACCCTTCTATCAACTCATACGAAAACTTAGTCGGTAGAAATTATTTGGACTTGACTTGATGTAAAAGATCCTTTATGACTGCAAATCACATCTAATATACTTTAAATACTTAGGAATTGATCCTAGCATGTATATACCACCTCGAAGTCATTGGTCCATCTAACTTTTATAAAATCTTACATTAGAACTGCGACCTTTTGTCATCCCAATTCTATTCCCACTCTAAGAAATTAACTTTAACATCTATGCTCAATTAAGAATTATCAATTAAAATCATATATCATATGAAGGATGGCTCAATCTTAGTTACAAAAAAGTTGGGGTGTTACATTATCTCCCCCTTGGTACCATTTGTCCTTGAATGATAAGTAAAGGTAGATATCAAGGCACGAATAAAATCAGAATTTCTTCTCAAAGCTCATTCAATCAATCAAACTCTCGACTCCACATCAATCTTAAACCATCTATATTCAGACTCAGGAATTGACACATCAACTCAAATAGACAAATCTATTCAGATCAAGAGTAGAGAAATTATCTTAGACATTCTCACCAATAGGCACGAATGGAACATCGGAACTCAATCAATTTGAATCATTTGAACACTCAACAATCAGTCGTTCAAACTAAGGAAGGAAGCCATCAGCTCAAATCGAGAATAGGACTATCATATAAATAAGACTCTGAGGACACTCTCGTGCTCATGTCCCTACCTCAATTGTGATCTTTTTCATGACACTCTACTCCATCAATGCAAGCTCGTAGCTCTTATTCAAACCTCCACCTAACGACCTCTTCTTCTTCCATTCAAGCCTAGTTCTAAGCCTCAAGGTGCTATTCCTAAGATAATCATATTCATACAAAGCTAATCCTCAATACTCAACTCTACGTTTGAAACCCTTATTACGAAGTCTTCAATGGTCTATCATCCATACTAGCACAATAACAACCACGCATTCAAGCCTATCACCCTAACCACTTTAACTATGTCTTAGAATTTTTCAAGCCTACTTGTCACTTCTACCTCCACCATTCAATGAGCTCTCACTCAAAGTCACACCAATATACTCTTACCTATCTATTGTGCATCATACGATCTCATATCTTTCCTCCTCCCTATCTCTATCCCTACTTGACACAAGTTTAACACCAATATCACAATGAGGATACATTCACTCCTCCTCATCTACCCTCACTCTCAGTCTACTATTATCAGCATCACTATTTGGACGAGGAGGAACTCATCATCTCCCCCTTTGACGAACCCCTAAACTACTACCTCTCCATGCAAAATAAGCACAATTATACCTCTTAAACTTGACACTCTACATCATACCATCAACAATGTCATAACAAGCCGAAGGTCAGTGTACGCGTAAGATGACATCAGAATCATGAACTCTCACTCCATAGCAACCTGTACTTAGAGAATATTGCTCGTCCTCATCACTCTAATACACTCGCATAATAGCAACCACATATTTAAGCCTACCATAGAAGCTTACACCCTCGATCGCATGAACTCTTAAAACAGGAGATACTAATATGATTTTACCTATCTATTAGACTCCTCACGATTTCTCTAACTCCTCCTCTGCATCTATAACCTTAAAAGGAAATGGCATCACATCATCATCAGAATTAAGAACTCTCATTCTCTCTTGAATTCTTCCATCTCAAGTTTTTCTCCTCTTCTCTCAAGCCCTAGTCTTGTTCAATTGTTAGAAAAGGACTTTGAATGGGGTTTTAGACCCTTTTTACGTTCAAACGACCCAATTTGATCGTGTGTTGAGTTTAGGAGGGGTTAGGAATTGATCGAAATGACCCTCAAAAATTTCAGAAATTTTCAGACGCGGAGTGACCTAGTTCGCGATGCGGACTGGTCACGTACCATTATATTTTCTCCAGAAATTTTCTGAATGAGTTTTTCTCAATCCCGTCAAATTTTTTTGAAAAAAATGTAAGTGTCTCTCTGCGACAGATGTACGATGCGCCTCTGTCACGCATTGCCACTATTTTTCGTTTCGGATCAAAAAATTATATTTTGATCCGATCACTCTAAAAATCGACTGAGACCATTTTCCCACTCAATTTTTCATGCTGATCACAAATCCGGCCTTGGATTTTTCATACAAGCATTGAAAGATGTGTTATGTGCATATCCCTCCTCTAGAGTTATTTTGAAAATTTTATCGGGCATTACATCTTCTCTCCCTTAGCTTTCAAGGCCATTACTCTAAGTTTGTAAATTGATTTCCTCTACTAGGATATAAGCATATACCTCCACACAGTCAAGGAATCATTATCCACAAGAATATCTTAAACTCTTCTGTTATGTTATAATCATATACATATAACTAGCCACTTAAAATCTTTTCAATGCTATCACTCTTGGCGCCTTCCAGTCTCTATGGAAATCTCTCTATATTTGTTATTCCGATGGCGTACATAACCATTTCCCACAACTCTTACAATCTAACCTCTTTTTTTGCCTGCTAACGCTCAACTTCTATACTCCCATAAATTTAATTGCATAAGAATTATTCTATCATGGAAATCTTGTCATCATCTATCGATAAGCCCCAAATCAATTTAGCTACTCGTGATGATTAAGATTACTTACATCAGCCTACTCCACATCGACAACTCAAATATACTATCTAGATTCTTATAGCAGCCATAACTTAGAGCTTCACACATCTTTACACAATTATGGATACATATCTCAAGCCTCTTCTTATCTATTGAGCTATCCTCGTCTCACTCATCTTACCTAAGGGGCACTTGTACCCTACCCATAGTCTAACTTCCTCACAAATCAACGTCTTCATCTTTGAACATACACTATGACAAGCCTTTTAGAGCAAATCTCTAACTAAGACTATCACTCTTATGATGTCTCCTCTTTAACACTGTTTCTCAAAATTCGAGCTTAGGGTCTGGTACTAACATGTGAATCTATCACACACATTTCTAACACCAACTTACAACTACTAGGTAAAAATTTAGGGAACATAAGCCCTCTAAGATCTCATAGCGAGTATTCAATCAACATATCCCTTCCTCATAACTCAGTCACACTCACCTATTCAATCATATACTCTTATCTGACTAAGATCATAACTCGATGAGTCTCATGAACTCTCAATTAAAAATCATAAGCCTAATTTAGATCTATCACATTGAAAGAACTCTTTTCCCCTATTCAACATCTACACTTCACCCTCAATAGTAAGAACACTACAACACATTAGCATAAACTTCCTTCTAGTTTGAGCACGCTCTACCACATTTTAACAATTACTCTTTCTCTATATCTCATCATGAAAATCATAAGGTACTTACGACTCTTTTATCAAAGTTATGGTATTCGACTCATGACCTCATTACTTACTTAATAAATACACAACTCTAACTACTAGCCTCAATCAGCCATTACTGTTGTTTTCTCATCCCTTTCTTCCCATCATCATCCTTCTAACTCTGGGATGATTCGATTCTACTCAAGGTTCATAAAACCTTACATCTCACTCTTAGGTGGTAACATAAAACTCTTTAGAGACATAAATTCCTCTCTCATGGGTCATGTCGGAAGAAAATTTTGAAAAAAAGGAGGGTCTGGGTACTCTAGAGCTAACTCAAATATACGATTTATATGAGGAATAGTGCACTCCTTCTAGTCAATCAACTTCGTACACTAATCGGCTTCTCTCTAGCCTGGTGTAGTCTCTCTGCCATTCTAATTGCTTTATCTTAGAGGATCTCATTTTATACGAATTTAACATTACTGTCTCTGTCGCCTCGTGAACGAGGCATAGTCGAAAGGTTTATAGCAATGCACGAATCAACGTAAATTCCTTAGGAAATAGCTCTATCGCACGATTTCGCATCTGAAAGAAGGGAAACTTTTCCTAATGTCCTATAGCCTCCTGCATATGTAGTGTGGTGCACAACATACCCATAAACAAGACTCTACTAGACACGGTTTCATAGACTCCCTAGAACACTTGAACACTGTGCTTTGATACCAAGTTTGTCACGCCCCGGGAGGGTACCCTTGCATGGCCGACACTCAAAGATTATTTCTAGTCCCCAAGTGAACCACTTGGACTCATCGTCACATCATACTCGACAACAGAAGGAAAATGCTCAAGAAAAAACTGTAAAATAAGTAAACCAAGTCTTTAATAAAAAGGGAATTTCCAATAAATAAGAATTTTGGAATAACAATACTCAACATTCTCTACTCAATGTCTATGAAGCCTCTATCTCTAACATCTAGATGATCACATGACAAGACATGGCTACTCAACTCAAAGAAAATAGAAATAACTAATCAAATAAAATAAAGGCTCCTCCAGATAGCAAGGAGCGCTCACCAACTCTGGAACTCGGGAACTCTAAACTTCAACGGTGCGCTTGCCGAAGTCCTGTATCACCTGTATCTGCATCATGAAATGATGCAGCGCCGAGTGGCATCAATACGTGGAATGTACGGTATGTAAGATAGCTCAAGAAATAAGAAAGGCTTAGACTCAATCAATTGACTCGACTCAAGACTCGACTTCTCATCTCATGTCTCATCTCAAATAAATAATAGAAGTTTAAAGTTTAACATCATGTTTTTCCTCATCTCATATCTCAACTCAAATAAACTATGCAAGTTAAAAGTTTAAAATCATGTTTTTCCTCATCTCATATCTCAACTCAAATAAACGATGCAAGTTTAAAGTTTAAAATCATGTTGTTCCTCATCTCATATCTCAACTCAATAAACGATGCAAGTTTAAAGTTTAAAATCACGCTTTTAAAATTTGACTTAGTGTTTGATGCAGCTCAGTTTGAAAATCATGATAGGCCCAACTCAAGTGTTCCTTGGAAGTTTCTCTAAACGATAACTCCCCACCACCGAGGGCTTGGGTGGTGTACAATGAGAAGACGTTGTTGCCACGCCCACTCTAAACTTTCCACGGAATAGGGCGTCAACCTCTAACTCTCTCTCTCTCTCTCTTGGATCCAAAGATAATTTCCATCTTTTGGGACATGGGCCACTAAGATTTCCCTGTGTGACCATCCTACACTGGCAACGTAGTTCTGAGGTGCCCCTCAATCACCTGCTCAGCGCTCAATACTCCTTCCAAGGCTAAATGTGCTCATAGAAAATTAACTCATACTCATCTCTTTGACTCATCTCAACAAGCCAACTCGTTTCTCAGTACCTTAACTCAGTGTCTCAATAACTCAGTAACTCGGGGCCATCATATATGCAATGCAACTTATGACTCTAACTCATACCATGCAAGACTCCCAATGATATCAGTCAAAATATCATATTATCCAAACTCAACTCATAAGATAAAATAGGTATTCTCTATATAAATATATGACACAAGAAAATATACTTTCCAAGTTCAATTCATGGGTTTAGAAGATTCAATTTCATACTTCTCAATTCAGTACATAAGTAATAAAATATAAAATTTAGGACTAGAGTATTAGACATTCGAATAACATTCATAATTCATGATAATAACGATGCAACTCAGAATTTGACTCAAGTAAATTCATGGAAACTCCAACATGTAAAAGAATTTAGAACTCACGAAATCACAAGATTTACAACATGCGATTTATACTCATGATCTTGACTCAAGAAGACAAAAGGGCACGTGGATGAATATAGTCCAACACTTTAGGTAGCGATACATACCTTGAAAGTTGATATTACCATCAAAATTTGATGAATAATCATTTTTTTGGAGAAAATCCTCGATCTTGGTAGTTCTTTTAGAGCGAAGGAACTTGGAAAGACATTGTTTCAAGGGCTTCTCTTTGATTCTTGAATTCTAGACTTATAATCTTTAGAGTTCTTGATGAAGAACCCTAATTCGTGAAAAGAAAAATCAAGAAATCCTTTCTCGGGATTCTTCGATTCATTTTCTTGAAACCCTAGGTTATGATTTAAGATTCTATCAGAGATTCGTGAATATATAAAGAAATTTTGGTTGGGTAACTTGAGGTTTATGAAGAGTAACGTACCTTGATGATGAATCATGAAAGTTAATCCTAAATTTATGACTTTCTTGGTGATCTTGAGCGTTTATGTTTAGGAGTGAAGGAGAGGATTTTAATTATGAAAACTGACGTTTTATGCGTTTTGGGACCTTAAATAGACCCTCAAAGGTTTTAGGATAAAAGTACCTCAAAATAAAATAAAAGGACATCGTTTAGCTTATCCAGAAAGGGTTCGCGATATGTCCACGATGCAGAGCTGTCGCTGATCTTCAGACAGCTCTGCAGGTTTTCCGTAAAATGGTCATAACTTTTTAATCCGAACTCTAATTAAGGTGAAATAAGATGTGTTGGAAAACTTATTCAGAGGTCTTTAATTTGATATATTATGGGTCACTTAACTCATTTACTTTAGGAGATATGGTCATTTGAATATGACCCTTCTATCAACTCATACGAAAACTTAGTCGATAGAAATTCTTTGGACTTGACTTGATGTATAAGCTTATTTATGCCTCTAAATCACATCTAATATACTTTAAATATTTAGGAATTGGTCCTGGCATATATATACCACCTAGAAGTCGTTGGGTCATCTAACTTTTACAAAATCTTACATTAGAACTAGAACCTTTTATCATCTCCAATTCTATTCTCACTTTAAGAAATAAATTTTAACATCTATACTCAGTTAAGAATTATCAGTTAAAATTGTATATCATACGAAGGATGGCTCAATCTTAGTTAAAAAAAATTGGGGTGTTACATCAACTCAATCAAAACGAAAACTAAGTTTTGACTCAATTAAATTGAAAGTGTAAACATTGGGCACATAAATGAACTCAATCCAATGATATGATAGTCTTACATACCTGGAAGATTGCTATTACAATCAAAATTTAAAGAATAATAGCTTTCTTGGAGGAAACCTTTGATCTTGAAACCTTGATTCTTTTTCTTGATAAAAGAAATCCTTTTGTGTAGTTTTTAGAATAGAAGAACTTGAGAAAATCTTGGGTGAAGGGCTTCTCGTTGATTCTTGAATTTTTAACTTGAAAACTTTAGGGTTCTTGATGAAGAAGAGGAACCCTAGGTTAGTTTTAAAAAAGTTTTTTGTGACTAGATTATTTGGATTGATGATTATGGAGACAAACTAGTTAGTGTAATAACATATTCCTTTAGAACACCTAAAAACGACTTAGAATAAGGTTATAAAGATGGTAGAAAAGACCAAAATAATCCTAGAACACATATAGGAAGTTGTTGGAAAAAAGATGTAGGAAACCTTCATGGGAGGCTCTATGGCCTATGAAGAGTTTCAAGACTTGTAAAAGGGTCTCGTGCAAATACTCTGTCTAGAAGGGCTTCACTAAAATGGGCATAAATTTTTATTCCAAACTCGAAATGAGGTAAATTTTTTGAAAATGGAAAGTGAATTCAACATGGTGGAAGTGATATAAAAAGAATTTGAGAGGCAGTTGGATCTTTAATCATACTAATGCATGCTTTAAATTCCACAATAATACTAATACTATGGATATTCATTTATTAGTAATATGCTCCTCAATACACATGAAGGATATAACTAAGATTGAAAAAGTGTTTCAAACAATTTACTACTAATATACAAATCTAATGTATGCATTATTTTTTCTAATTCACTCTACCAAATGATCTCGTGAATTAGTCATGCTTGCATTAGTAATGGTGGTATTAGTTATGCTGGATTCTTCTTATATAATGTCTGGTTTGGTGTAATAAAAACGAGAGTATATCTAGGTGGTGGTCACTGGGTGCATGTGAACCAATGCTTTTATTTCTAAATCATATATATTCGTGTTATATTTTTTTGAAAAAATTCTTAAATATAAATACGTGAGCCCACATTAGAGTCTCACATAATGTGATGATAATTGTATGCACTTCTTGAATTAAGTTTAAAAGGTTGAAGGGTTCAATGATAAGAGCTAAAAGTCAAAATCGATCAAATAGTTTATATCTTAAATCTACCTTTTCGTAATAATGCATCAATTCTCTGAAAATTTTGAATATGCTTTAGATTAAAAATAATATATATCAAATTATTTTAAAAAAATATTTGCTTATAAAAGGACCCTCAACGAGTATGGTAAAAATGATGAGGAAAAGGTTTTGAGGGACAGTTTTATCTTTAACCATGCTAATGCATGCGTTAGAATCCATTGTATTATTAATGCATAGAAATTCATGGTATTAGTAATACATGTTTTAATACATAATAAAATGTATTAGTAGTGCGAGTATTAATTAAGTATACCTAAGCTGAAAAAATATACCAGACAAGATATTAGCAATACACAAAGCTAATGCATGCATTATTTTCTACGATACACTCAAATGACCCCTTAATTTTCATATATATATATATATATATATATATATATATATATATATATATATATATATATATATATATATAAGAATGTTAGGCCTGTCTACATGGTACTCTCACATAATTTTTATTTATTTTTCTTAAATAATTCAACTCTTCGAGAAAATCACAATCCTTCAATGTGAAAAATTATCCGCTTTTAAAATATACTAATTTTTTAACACGTGCACCGCACGTGTGAAAATGCAACGTTGGGCCTAAAAATTTCATTTCAACTCCAAATTCAGTTCTGTAAGTTCTCCTAGACTAGATTTTGCATTCCGGAGTTGATGGAATCGACAAAATTACATTCCGACATATAAATGTCATTTGGGCTCAAGCCATTTTGAGTTCTGAGAGTCGGAATTCAGTTCTGTCAATTTCATCAGCTCTGGAATGTCGAATCTGGTCTTGGAGAACTTGCAGAACTGAATTTGGAGTTAAAATTGAGATTGTAGGTCCAAAGTTGCATTTTTAGTTCTTTAATGTTGAAATATTTGAGTTTTCCAGCCGTTTTAAGTTCTGACCGTCAGAATTCGATTTTGTCGAATCCACCAGCTCCGGAATGTAGAATCTGGTCTAGGAGAACATGCAAAACTGAATTTTGAGTTAAAATGGAGATTTTAGGTCCAAGTTGCATTTTTAGTTCTTTAAAATTGGAAAATTGGAGTTTTCCAGCCGTTTTGAGTTCTGAGAGTCGGAATTCAATTCTGTCAATTCCATCAACTCCGTAATGCCGAATCTTGTCTAGTAGAACTTGCAGAACTGAATTTGGAGTTAGAATGGAGATTTTAGGCACAAAGTTGCATTTTTAGTTCTTCAAAGTTGGAGAATTTGAGTTTTCTAGCTATTTTGAGTTATGACCATCGGAATTTGGTTCTGTCGAATCCATCAGCTCCGGAATGCCGAATTTGGTCTAGGAGATGTTGCAAAACTGAATTTTGAGTTAAAATGGAGATTTTTAGGTTCAAAGTTGCATTTTTAGTTCTTTAATTATAATTAATAAGTTCATATTTTCTATTATAATATAATTCAAATAATAAAATATCTACTTACCATTTATTATTTTTATTTGAGTTTTAGCTAGAGAACGAACATAGTAATTTCATAACTTGGGTCATATACTTGAACACTATAATTTATATTGACTACCAATTTATAGTTCCCTTCAATAGGGGCTATATAGTCATATTCCAAAAGCTCCTTCAATTTTTAAGAAAACACATATATTCCTTTTAAGCAAGAATCTATACAAACAAAAAATGAAGTCAATAAAAGTGCACACAAATGATCAGCCACATACATATAAATTACGGGATAATATAATATTATGAAAGAAAAAAAATATTATTACCTCTAAACCCATCGATATATAAGTGTGTTGATTTGACGTGAAGATAGATTTACTCTTTATACAAATGATATGTGTTTTAGCGTTATTGTCTAATTGGAATTAGTACTGGCTTATAGAATTTTATATTTCATCTACTAGTTTGTTTCAGTCCTAAATATTAGGTAAATTGTTAGTAGAAAATTTTGACCTTTTTTTTGTACTTTTTATTTATTTTTGTTTTGGGACATTTCTTTTTAAAAAAAATAAAAAAACTTTTTGATTATTATTTTGAATTTTTTTTTTTTGATTAATTTATGTTTCGATCAAGTCTATTTTTTGAAACTTTTTGCCTATTTTCTTGAACGATTTTTAAGCTTGTATCCTTTTCCTGGTCATTTTTCATATTTATTATTTCCTTCATTTTAATTTAATTTTATTTATTTTTTAATTTGTTTGATAAAGAATGTCTCCTTTCTTTTCTGGTCACTTTTAATTCTAATTTTTCACGTAACATATTTAAACTAGAAGATTAAAATATTTTGATATATTATATAAGATTCAAAAATTTTGTTTACTCTTCTTAAATTTACATCAAGTCAAAATGCTGGTAAAATTTTTCATTTTCTTC